>JAEAOA010001044.1:17500-227500 GCA_016746295.1 Potamilus streckersoni | reverse complement strand
TGACAGAGTGCAGCATTGTAGCATCAGCTGATATCTGATTCCACAGAATCATTGAATAACTGGTAACCAAGACTCTTAAAAATATACTACAAATGCTCAAACAGATCATTTGAATTATGTTTGCACATGTAATTTTAACAAGTATATTGTATATGTCCCACACATGCAAATGTCCATCCTTGTTTACATGTTTTTGGGATCAGAATTTTACATTTAGTTGATGATATAGGATCTATTAGTAACTATAGTTGATCTGTGTGGCCACATTTGGCTGTATTCACTAGCAATGTCCAAAATTGTTTTTGTCTTCATGAATAAGATTGCTTCTACATACATGTAAATTTTAATTTGGTACATTGTCATTTGACTTTCCAGTATACTGGTATATATTAATGTTTGCACCAATGAAAAAACCTCACTGTTCCAACATTGCTTTAAACTTTATGATACATACTCTACCTGATTATTTATTTGACCTGTAAATGGCAAAATATGCTTGTAGAAACTTCATCTATTTTTAGGATGCATTTGTCACTTTAAAACATGCCCATTGCTTCACATCTTTGAGTGTCACTATCTCAAGTTTACTATTTGTTTCCCATGTTTGCAACCTGAATGTTATTTTGAAATCACCATATCTAACACATCGGAACTTCATTTGCCTACATCTTACTGTTTTCTAGAATTAAGTGAAACATGTTATATCTTTTCAGGTCTAGCCTGGTATCTGGAACAAAGTGTTAGAGTAGGATCAGTTTGGAAGCTCTGTAGTAGTCTAGTTTTGATAGCAAGGTCTCATAAGGACATGTGCAGTGTACTGCTGTAAGTGACCAAGATGAGTTTATATCATCACACCACTATACAGCATCTCAAATACATGGCTTAGATCTTCATGAAAGAGATTCACACCATTGTTCAGTAAGGTGAAACCTCCCTGAAACTGTATTTTCTTATCACAATGTTGAAGGAAACAGCCCAGGTCTCATCTCTTACACCAGTTTTACTTGGTCATTATCAGTCACTCTGCCCTGAACAGTGTCATCTCCAGCAGAAGCTACCACAGTTCAGACAGTGACTCTGACCATGCCCTTGTCAGCAGTAGGGTGTGCCTACAGCCAAATACATTACACCACTCCATATCAAAAGGTTGCCCTTGCAGCAGTGCTGTGCAGATGTCTATCCCCTCCAAGGTGGAGGAGTATACATCCACCCTGGATTATGCTTTCCAGGACCTGCCAGAGCATGATGCCACAGCCAAGTAGAATGCCATCAAGGATGCCATCTATAGCACAGCCATGTCCATGTTTGGCAAAAAGGAATGGTCCAGCCAATCCTTTCAAGGATGGAATGAGTAATCGAGGAAAAATGAAAAACCTTCATAGCTTACAAAAAATGCCCCAATGAATGGATGCTTGCTGCCCTCAGAAGAACCTAAAGCACCACCCAAAACATCAGGAAGACAGAATGCAAACAAGTACTGGCAACAATTGTGTGAAGGAAGCCAGCACAGTGACAAGTTGGGAAACATCCAAGGCATGTACAATGGCATCAAGAAGGCCCTGCAGTAAAAGGGGTTACCTGCATGAAATCTCTAATGGGAGAGACAATCAGAGACCATGAGCAACAGATGGCCAGATGGGTGGACCACTACCCAGAGCTGTACTCCTAAGAATCGTCAGTCACCAATGCAGCTTTAGCAACATACAGGAACTTTGGAGGAGCTCAAAAAGTGCCCTCCTAAAAGGAGCTCAGCAAAGTCTTTGACTCCCTCCCAATATCACTAGGCTTCTTCATAATCCCAATATCACTAGGTTCTTCATAACCCAAATATCACTAGGCAACTTCATAACCCCAATAGCTTCATAACCCCAATATCACTAGGCTTTCATCATAACCCCAATATCACTAGACTTTCATCATAACCCAAACATCACTAGGCATCTTCATAACCCCAATATCACTAGGCTTTCATCATAACCCAAACATCACTAGGCTTCTTCATAACCCCAATATCACTAGGCTTTCATCATAACCCAAACATCACTAGGCATCTTCATAACCCCAATAGCTTCATAACCCCAATATCACTAGGCATCTTCATTACCCCAATATCACTAGGCTTCTTCATAACCCCAATATCACTAGGCTTTCATCATAACCCAAACATCACTAGGCATCTTCATAACCCCAATATCACTAGACTTCATCATTACCCCAATATCACTAGGCTTCTTCATAACCCCAATATCACCAGGCTTTCATCATAACCCAAACATCACTAGGCATCTTCATAACCCCAATATCACTAGACTTCATCATTACCCCAATATCACTAGGCTTCTTCATAACCCCAATATCACTAGGCTTTCATCATAACCCAAACACCACTAGGCTTCTTCATAACCCCAATATCACTAGACTTCATCATTACCCCAATATCACTAGGCTTTTTCATAACCCCAATATCACTAGGCTTCTTCATAACCCCAATAGCTTCCTAACCCCAATATCACTAGGCTTCTTCATAACCCCAATATCACTAGGCTTCTTCATAACCCCAATAGCTTCCTAACCCCAATATCACTAGGCTTCTTCATAACCCCAATAGCTTCCTAACCCCAATATCACTAGGCTTCTTCATAACCCCAATAGCTTCATAACCCCAATATCACTAGGCATCTTCATTACCCCAATATCACTAGGCTTCTTCATAACCCCAATATCACTAGGCTTTCATCATAACCCAAACATCACTAGGCATCTTCATAACCCCAATATCACTAGACTTCATCATTACCCCAATATCACTAGGCTTCTTCATAACCCCAATATCACCAGGCTTTCATCATAACCCAAACATCACTAGGCATCTTCATAACCCCAATATCACTAGACTTCATCATTACCCCAATATCACTAGGCTTCTTCATAACCCCAATATCACTAGGCTTTCATCATAACCCAAACACCACTAGGCTTCTTCATAACCCCAATATCACTAGACTTCATCATTACCCCAATATCACTAGGCTTTTTCATAACCCCAATATCACTAGGCTTCTTCATAACCCCAATAGCTTCCTAACCCCAATATCACTAGGCTTCTTCATAACCCCAATATCACTAGGCTTCTTCATAACCCCAATAGCTTCCTAACCCCAATATCACTAGGCTTCTTCATAACCCCAATAGCTTCCTAACCCCAATATCACTAGGCTTCTTCATAACCCCAATAGCTTCATAACCCCAATATCACTAGGCTTCTTCATAACCCCAATAGCTTCCTAACCCCAATATCACTAAGCTTCTTCATAACCCCAATAGCTTCCTAACCCCAATATCACTAGGCTTCTTCATAACCCCAATAGCTTCCTAACCCCAATATCACTAGGCTTCTTCATAACCCCAATATCACTAGGCTTCTTCATAACCCCAATAGCTTCCTAACCCCAATATCACTAGGCATCTTCATTACCCCAATATCACTAGGCTTTCATAATAACCCCAATATTACAAGACTTTCATCATAACCCAAACATCACTAGGCATCTTCATAACTCCAATATCACTAGACTTCATCATTACCCCAATATCACTAGGCTTCATCATAACCCCAATATCACTAGGCTTTCATCATAACCCCAATATCACTAGGCTTCTTCATAACCTCAATATCACTTGGTTTCTTCATAACCTTAATATCACTAGCATTCTTTTTACCTAAGGTATAAAGCATTTGTTAACTTTGGTGAAGATCAATAACTGAAATTTTTGTACAGAAATCACTTTTCTTCTTTCTGTTCATATGTCCTTTAACAATGGCCTTTTAACCCCCAAATCAATATGATTCTTGTATAGAGAGTTGGATAGATGGCTGCTGGCAACTGTCCAAACAACACTCAGCCTTATGGTGGATACATGGAAAAATGAACAGTTTAAGAAGTACCATCATATTTATTCATGATTTTTGTCTCCGTATATCTATACACTTCAAACTTAGATATCAATGCATCTGCTGTATTCATGTTTTGTGTACTCTTGTCTCCATAAATTTCAAAATTAGATATGAATGCATCTACTGTGTTCATATTTTGTGTTCACCTGTCTCCTAATATATCAAACTCAGACAGCAATACCAAAAACAGCACTATAAAAGTTTCAACTGTTAGATCTTGATGAGATATGATCATTGCTTGGTAATAATGTACCAGAAGAAGGTAATCTCTACATCACTGATTTTGAAACTGTACCTTAGTAAAGAATGCCTAATTCAACAGGTAACAATTATAAATTAAAACCCTAAAGGAGCACATGAAATAATATGTAACACAGATAAATTAATGCCTTGATAGAGTACACAAATTTCAACAGAGAACACAGATTCAAGTCTGACAAATTGAAAAGATCATGTAAAAAAAATCCTTTTCAACATCTGATTGTATTAGTTTAAAAATACAAAGCAAAAAAAAACATTTGCAGGCAATATATTCTGTCATCAATGGTGTAGTATTCTAAACAAAATGTAAATCTAAACATTAGTGCTAATTAATCAGTTTGGTCAAGCATTGGGTCACCTTTAGGGAAAAATCCATTTAATCATTTACAGTTTCTGTCATCAATATTTGACCGAATTGAATTCTGAGCCATTTCCCACTATCTTAGGCTATTGGAAAAAGGGCTAGAGATCGCACAAGACACCATGTGGATAAATCAATCCAAAATGAATGCCGATTCTTCTTTAAACTGTCAGTAAATAAATTCTGCCATAAAAGTGAAATGATATTATTTTAATAAATTTATTTAAAAATGTGGGGTATATCTAATTTTGTTCTATCTGATTACATTGGGTTATTGTGGGAGGGAGATAAAAACTCATTGTTAGAAAGGGTTTGTTTCAAAGTTATTGAAGAGAGATATTACGTGACAAAAGAATGACATAAAGACCATACCTAATATGTGCCTTACAAGATAATTGGAATATTTAACTATCCATATCACACAAACTGATTTATCAGTCTGATGCACCCATTTGAAATCAGTTAATAAATTCTTACTCAAACACATAATAAATTTCCATATTCACTTAGCATGCATTCTTGCTCTACTGGTGCCATGCTCATTTTGTCATATGCACATTGCCATTCTCTGTATACTTTTGCATGTAATTAGTATGACAAATGGAGTTTCTATTTACAGTTTTACAAAATTCAATTAGTTCACCCATGTTACCACTTGAAATAGTTTTGCTCAAACAACTTGCAGTAAATTAAATACAAAAATGGTTACCCAGCATGATTTGGCATGTTTGTTAAGGGATATAAATTCATGCACCAAGCCTTTACACCAGCAGTCAGAAAACTAACACCAAACAGCCCCAAAAATATAAAACAATCTCAAAGCTTTTTAAATTGAAATGACAAGTTGCCTTTATTGTGTGACAAAACACTGCAAAGACAGTTATTAGCATTTTGACAAAACATTTGTAACCACAAAGACTTTTCTTTCAATCATACTTAGGAATGTAGGTTGATACACTGGTTGAAAAATATACATAGATAAGTACATAAGTAAGAGATGCTTGATGGGTAAAAATAGGGGAATATTGAATGAATGAAGACCTACAAAATACAAGAGTCTCTTGAAGGCATTGATGGTTTACTGGTCTAAATGTAGTTGCAGCAAACCCCCCTCCCCCCACATTAATTCATTTAAAATGATGTCAGCATAAGTGTGCTGGACTGTAGTTAGAGTCATTTAGTGAAACGACAACCCATTATGGAGAAGCAGAAAAGATATTAATGATGGTCTACTGGGCAACTACTCTGAAGGTTCAATAAGCACCACCAAAGTATAGGATCAACTATGTATTACAAGAAGTGTTTCTGTAAAAAGAATGTGAAACCATCCATTCATGAAGAGCAACCTCAAGAATGTAGAGTAGACCTCATGCATGCTATATGAGGCAAATTTGAGGCATGAACTATGATGTCATATGAAGTCTTTTAGTGAAATACCCATAGCGATACAACCAGTGGAAAAAAGTTTGCAATGAAACTTATTTGCACTAAAAACAAAACCTGTGAACATTTTTTATGTACAGCTACTAAAAAATTAGAGCTTGATGTGTGGCAAGGCAACCATTCTGAAGCAATTTCACCCTTCACTTGACCTACATTTTTATAGCCTGCAATTTTTTCATTGCCTGATTCATGCAATGACTTGGGTATTGCCTAATTCATTAAATGACTTGTGTACTATTTAATTCATTAAATGACTTGTGTATTGCCTAATTCATGCAATGACTTGGGTATTGCCTAATTCATTAAATGACTTGTGTACTATTTAATTCATTAAATGACTTGTGTATTGCCTAATTCATGCAATGACTTGGGTATTGCCTAATTCATTAAATGACTTGTGTACTATTTAATTCATTAAATGACTTGTGTATTGCCTAATTCATGCAATGACTTGGGTATTGCCTAATTCATTAAATGACTTGTGTACTATTTAATTCATTAAATGACTTGTGTATTGCCTAATTCATGCAATTACTTGTGTACTACTTAATTCTTTAAATGACTTGTGTATTGCCTAATTCATTAAATGACTTGTGTATTAGTCATAATGTAAAAAGTAGTCACTACAAGAAGTCAAGTAAGCATCTGTTTGGCATGGCTATATATACTCCATCATTGTCCTGGTGAGGTAGGCTGTCATTTTTGATGCATATGCCTTGTGGCAAGTCCATAACTTCCCCCATCCAATGCTAATGATGGGTGAAATAGCATTGAGTGATTCCTGCAGATGAAAGACAAAAGGCCAAATGTCCATTGTAGGTAATGTTAACTTACCATGAATCTCATTAGATTTTCCTCCCATTTTCAATAATGATTATCTCCACAAACTGCTTAGTTTGGTCAGCACTGTATTTGCTTTAAGAATACAAATACAATGAAGGTATGAAAATCCTTTTTCCTCTGATTTAAAATATCAAGTTCACCTCTGTACAATTTTGTGCATTTTTTCAACCATTTTTTAGGATTATCAGCCTCATCTAAAAAATGTACCCTATTAACAAGATTAACTTGCATAGCTGATCAGATAAACAAAATTGTACAAATTTTAAATATTTGTAAAAGCAATCCAAAAGCCATGCTTAACATGTATGTCATGTTGAAAATTTAATATAAAATAATTTTTTCAAATGTATTACTCTACTTCTGAATATAACTTCACACTACAATATTAGCATATAAAGGACACAGCTTGACTTGCTGGAATATCACATTTTGTTTTGTATTTACTAAAGATATTTTTGTCATCAAAACTCAATCAAAAGAAATTTTATAGGAGCAAATGGTTTTTCTCCTAATCAAGAAGTATGAAACATGTGACGTGTATTAAAAATAATCATCAGAAAAATTACAGAACCCAGATCAAAACTATTACAAATTTAAAATTACCATCTTTTAATTACCAGATCAAAACTATTACAAATTTAAAATTACCTTTTTTAATTACCAGATCAAAACTATTACAAATTTAAAATTACCTTTTTTTAATTACCAGATCAAAACTATTACAAATTTAAAATTACCTTTTTTAATTACCAGATCAAAACTATTACAAATTTAAAATTACCTTATTTTAATTACCAGATCAAAACTATTACAAATTTAAAATTACCTTATTTTAATTACCAGATCAAAACTATTACATTTTTAAAATTACCTTCTTTAATTACCAGATCAAAACTATTACAAATTTAAAATTACCTTATTTTAATTACCAGATCAAAACTATTACAAATTTAAAATTACCTTATTTTAATTACCAGATCAAAACTATTACAAATTTAAAATTACCTTATTTTAATTACAGATCAAAACTATTACAAATTTAAAATTACCTTATTTTAATTACCAGATAAAAATTGTTACAAATTTAAAATTACCTCATATTATTGTATCTACTGATCAGAGGGAGCTATTAAAATGGATGCAGGGAACTTGAAATAGTCAACATAACATGTGAAACACAAAAAGTATGATTTTCATTCTACTGACCTTGACCTGGGACCTTTCATGAGAATATATAGGAAGATAGCTCTACCCAAGTGTAGACTGCCTAGAAGTCTGATGAATCCAGGAAACGGGATTTTGCAATCTGAAAAAAAAAAATAAAATCTGGTTGAGGGTATTGGCCTTCAAGTATTAATTTGGTCAAGTAGCTGACTAGCCATTGGCCACTTCCAATCTCTTTAGTTTTGGAAACAAGTTTTAAAAATGTCATGTGATGTAAAAAAGAGCTTAGTGTATACATTTCAGTCTGACAGGCAGCAAACTCTGCAAGACTACATGCAAAGGCTCAGACCCTGGTGCAAGAACTAATGTGTCAGTCCACAAGGTTAGGATCCTGGTGTCAGTCCACCTATTCCAGGATGTCAGAGAAATTATAAAGCTATTTGATATTATTAAAATAATGTTTGCAGTATACTAAAAGATAAATAACTCATACTTTTTCATGAATTAAAATTCATGTCAACTGATTATTATTGTAACATTGTTAATCAGAATCTAAATCTGATCCATTTTCAAAACTCGCTGTTTTATTATTGTCTGAAGAGAATACATATGTAAAAATACACTTGTTGTTTTCTTAAAATGTGTAAAGGTTATGCAGATACATTTAATTATCAAAAGTTTTAAATACGCTGGATCTGTCACATGTATGTCCTTGTGGGACCATAGCAACCATACCTTAGACCTTATGGTCTAGGAGGAGGTCTAAATCGAGGTTGCAGATTGGATGGGGTGTGTGTGTGTGTGAATGACATTACCAAACTTCCTAGTCAATTGTGATTGTCCAGAAGGATTGTGAAAAATTTGTGTTGATAATTATTCAATCTTAGGAAGCCATGGTAGGAACAAGTCCTCCAAAGAGGGTTTCAGTTTCCCAAAAAGCAAATTATGGCAATGTGCCTTAGATTAGGGAGGTTTCCTTCAGCACTCATTACAATGTGCCTTGGTTTAGGAAGGCCTCATTCAGCACACATCATATGTGTCTTGCTTCAGGGAGGCCTCCTTCAGCACTCATTGCAATGTGCCATGGTTTAGGAAGGCCTCTTTCAGCACTCATTACAATATGCCTTGGTTTAGGAATGCCTCCTTCAGCACTCATTGCAATGTGCCATGGTTTAGGAAGGCCTCATTCAGCACTCATTGCAATGTGCCTTGGTTTAGGAAGGCCTCATCCAGCACTCATTGCAATGTGCCTTGGTTCATCCAGCACTTGTTGTAATGTGCCATGTTTTAGGAAGGCCTCATTCAGCACTCATTGCAATGTGCCTTGGTTTAGGTAGGCCTAATCCAGCACTTGTTGTAATGTGCCATGTTTTAGGAAGGCCTCATTCAGCACTCATTGGAATGTGCCTTGGTTTAGGTAGGCCTAATCCAGCACTTGTTGTAATGTGCCAAGGTTTAGGAAGGCCTCATTCAGCAATCATTGGAATGTGCCTTCGTTCAGTGAGGCCTTCTACAGCATAATAAATAAAATAGCTGAGAAGTCAGCATGAGAAGCTATGGCAATTAACAATATTCAAATACACACTTGAGAAGATTTAGCATCCAAGATTAGGACAGTGGATGTGGAAATAAGATAATGCAAATATTGTGGTCATGAATAATAGTGTTGCCTCCATTGCAATTTGTACCGGGTGGGATAGGAGCAAAGCCAAAGGAATATTTTTGTTTAAAATTTAGGGGGAGCTATTAAATCACCTGAAACCAGCACTGGTCTAACATATCCCCCATAAATAAAATCTTAAATCACCTGAAATCAGCAATGGATTAGTATATCAACCCCTCCCCCAATGTATTTGGCACTATATTGTGTTTTTTATTATAATATGTTTTCTCTTACATTATCCCAGTTGTTATAAAATTTAAAAGAAAAAAAATGTTAAATGTTTTTCTGGGAAGATTATTAGATAAGAATAAATTTAGTAATATACATGAAGTGCCTCTTTAAAACATGTATTGACCCTGGGATATCCTGACAAATATGCAAATTGGGCCAAAATGACACAACTCTGGATAAATTTAATATATTTCAACATGTAAATGATATACTGCATACTGGCCTTAAAGAACAACTCTGGCTAAAATGTATGCATTTTAACAGTAAAATGATATACTGCATACTGGTCTTAAAGAACAACTCTAGCTAAAATGTATGCATTTTAATAGTAAAATGATATACTGCATACTGGCCTTAAAGAACAACTCTGGCTAAAATGTATGCATTTTAACAGTAAAATGATATACTGCATACTGGCCTTAAAAAACAACTCTGGCTAAAATGTATGCATTTTAATAGTAAAATGATATACTGCATATTGGTCTTAAAAAACAACTCTGGCTAAAATGTATGCATTTTAACAGTAAAATGATATACTGCATACTGGTCTTAAAGAACAACTCTGGCTAAAATGTATGCATTTTAATAGTAAAATGATATACTGCATACTGGTCTTAAAGAACAACTCTGGCTAAAATGTATGCATTTTAACAGTAAAATGATATACTACATGTTGTCTTATAAGACATTCTGGCATTTTGACCGCCCAATGATATACTACAGTAAGATTGTACAAATCTGTGCCAAGGTTCAATGAAATCTATTCCACGGTCTGACAAATAAGTCATCAAAGTTGGTGTACCCTGTAATGATGGCTGCCAATTTAAAAATGGGCCAATATATTTCTTCAAGAGCAGAGAAATCTATGTGCACTTATAACTGCTTGGACAGAATCAATGCTTTTCTTGCACCAGGGTCCAATTGTTGTGGACTGACACAGTAGTCCTTGTAACAGGATCCAAGCCTTGGCATCTAGTCCTACAGATTTTGGGGCCTTTCAAACTTTGGCATTTTGACACTAAGCCTCCTTATACATCACAAGACAAAGCCTGCAATGTGAGAACTGATTTTCACACTAAGGAGATGAGAAGTGGATAGCTGTCACTCAGCTACTTGACCAAAGATAACCACCCCAATCACTAATTAATACATAAAGGAATCAAGGAATTACCATATATATATATATATATATATATATATATATATATATATATATATATATATATATATATATATATATATATATATATATATATATATAAAGAATACAAATCATATGGCGAATAACAACCCTCTCAAGTGTACTGGACCCACCAAGGGATCACGTGTGTCAGGGATTAATTAAAATATAAGCAATAAACTGACGATGAACAGTACGAAACTAGTAACTAACTAGCCTAAGCAATTTCGACTCTTAATGAGTCTTTTTCAAAGGCAAATACAACACATAGTTACGACAAACAAATAAACACAAAAACGTTGTGTTTGTAAACCTCTACATTTCTGTCTTCACATGTGCTAAAACTATAAATACAACCAGCTTGTATAGACTAGTTGCGGAAACTGAAAACGTTGTATAATTCCCTAAAAGTCTACAAGCCAAAGCGTCATCTATTTTTACTTTTTGTACATATGTAACGCAGATTATATCCCGGATATTTGATTCTATACCGGTTATTCTTATAGTAAAAATTGAAGGATAATAAGAAGATTTAGAAAATGTTAAATTTTACTAGTGCATAGTTTTCATTTTCTAGTCTTTTTGGTTTAGACCGCTTGGTTTCAATGATCTAAAACGGCGTATCCAGTATGATTCCTTTTCCTTTTTGGATATGCTGCCTTAGAACATTGAAACCAAGCGGTCTAAACCAACCATGTGAAAGACCTGTACTTGAATATGGCCACCATGTGAAAGACCTGTACTTGAATATGGCCACCATGTGAAAGACCTGTACTTGAATATGGCCACCATGTGAAAGACCTGTACTTGAATACAGCCACCATGTGAAAGATCTGTACTTGAATATGGCCACCATGTGAAAGACCTGTACTTGAATATGGCCACCATGTGAAAGATCTGTACTTGAATATGGCCACCATGTGAAAGACCTGTACTTGAATATGGCCACCATGTGAAAGACCTGTACTTGAATATGGCCACCATGTGAAAGACCTGTACTTGAATATGGCCACCATGTGAAAGATCTGTACTTGAATACAGCCACCATGTGAAAGACCTGTACTTGAATACAGCCACCATGTGAAAGACCTGTGCTTGAATACAGCCACCATGTGAAAGACCTGTACTTGAATACAGCCACCATGTGAAAGACCTGTACTTGAATATGGTCACCATGTGAAAGATCTTTACTTGAATATGGTCACCTCCTTGAAAGACTTGTATGTTAAAATGGTCACCATGTGAAAGACCTGTACATTAAAATGGTCACCATGTAAAAGACATGTACTTGAATATGGTCACCACATGAAAGACCAGTTCTTGAATATGGTCACCATGTGAAAGACCTGTACTTGAATATGGTCACCATTTGAAAGACCTGTATGTTAAAATGGTCACCATGTGAAAGACCTGTACTTGAATATGGTCACCATTTGAAAGAACTGGACTTAAATGCTGCCACCATGTGAAAAAGCTGTATTTGAATATAGTGACCAGATGAAAAATCTGTACTGGAATGTGGCCACAATGCAAAAAACAACTTGAATGCAGGTATTATGTGAGCTGTGCTAGGCATTTTGTTACATTATAATAGATCTGTATTTGAATACTGTAACAATGTGAAACAACTGTATGCAAATACAGTCACCATGTGCAAGAACTGTATGTGAATACAGTCACCATATGCCAGAGCTGTACTTGACTATGGCCACCATGTAAAACAGCTGTAGAATATGGCCACCATGTAAAACAGCTGTAGAATATGACCACCATGTGAAACAGCTGTAGAATATGACCACCATGTGAAAGAACAGAATTAGAATACAGTCACTATGTGTAATGCCTAAGTATGATCACCATGTGAAAGAAATTTACTCAAATACAGCCACTGTGTAAAAAGGTGGCATGTATTTAATAAAGCAACCATGTGAAAAAGATGTACTTGAATATGGTCACTGTAAAAAAAGCTACACTTTAAATATTGTCACCATGTGAAAAAGATGTACTTGAATATGGTCACTGTGAAAAAGCTACACTTCAAATATGGTCACCATGTGAAAAAGATGTACTTGAATCTAGTCACCATGTTGAAGAATAGTACAGCCACTATGTTAGTATTGTTTGAATATATTCACTTTGTAAAACATATAGACTTTAAAAAAAAAACTGTAAAACAACACCTTAAAAATGTTGATGTTGCCACAATCCCTGTCATGACTAGAATATGGATAGTTGGATACTTAAATCTTATCATTTACAGTAAAAATATAAAATATTAACATTCTCCTATTTTCCAGACTAAAGCAAACATTTTATTTTCTTCAATTACCACCAAAGGGAAAAGATATTTGAACAAATAGGATCAGCTTCATTATCAAGCCAATTAAAAAAAATCCAGAATAAGATTTCAGTTTTCTTAAAACTGAACTCATTATTTCTGTGACAATTGTTAGCAAAATTCAAATCAAATGTGCCTTCAAGATCCGATTTCCACCTGACAGAATTGTAACAATGTCCCTATTTACTGGTTTGATTCACTCACACTGGTAATCAGTTATCATTCTAAAATGAAAGTCCCATGCTCCACTGAACATAAATAGGGTAACTATGGCAACCATTTTCCATTGAGAAAACTATCATGCTAAAAAGAATAACATCATTTTCTTATTTTTAAAGAGTAAAGTCATTTTTCCTTTTTTTTAAAGAGAGTTGGCCAAAAATCATTAATTAAAGCAAAAATGATTCCTAATCTATGGGACTACATTAAGATGTAACTAACATGATTTGCATTCTTGAGTTAGAAAAGGCCTCATCAAATACTCAGAACAGTTTTAAATGCCTGGAAGGAAAATGATCACAGCTAAAAATGGATAAATCTAACACGATGCATTTATTAATATTTAAATTAGATGCCGAGAATCTTTTGTTGAGGATTAAAAGATGTTATTGGTGATTTGTACTATCATAGTCTAATATGTGTGTCTAGTAGCATTTTACAGCACTTCAGCACAATAGAGGCAATATGGAGCCACTTAAAGTAAAGTCTGAAAAATGTAGAAGAAACATTTAGGAAGATGACCCTTCTTGATAAATGTAAACATCATGTACAAGACAATATAAAATATAAAAATGCAAAAAACATATATATATATCATAAAATAATCAAAAAAATTATTCAGTCCAAATTCAAAATATTTTCCATAAACTGTATTCACTCAAGAAGTCTAAGAGATACTGGGCGGAATACTTGATAAGAATGTGTTTGACTGTCAGTGCACACTGGAATATTATACATTTTGATTGAGCTTCACCTATCAGAAGGTTTGCATAAGTCATGTGTATGTGACTGATATGTGATCGGCACAGTGTCATGTGTGTGTGTGACTGATATGTGATCAGCACAGTGTCATGAGTGACTGATATGTGATTGGTAGAGTACTAACACAACTCTTCAAATTTTGGTCTACATGAGGGAGGCCACTCAAGTGGTAAATTGTGATGTTCTTAAGTTAATTTCTGAAGTTTTTATTCCATATAATTTGCATTTTGTTATATTACAAACATGCTGAATTAAAAAAATTTAAAGTTAGTATATGGTTCTTTCATTACCCATATGATACCAATTTGACTAGGCAGTCAGTGGATCTCAATCCTTTACCCAGATCAAGACTTGTAAGCTATATATGAATGATGTCAGGATGAAGGATATTGCAACACTAAAACTAACCATTTTTGGACCAATTTTAACCTCATATATAAACTCATCAATTCCAAAATTCAACAAATAATTTATTTCTCAAGAACACAAAGTGAAAATTTAAAAAAGACCTTACAGTATTGTGAATCAAATCCTAAAAAGTTCTATCACAAGTCCAAAAGAATAGAGTATTCCAATAAATTTCAGTGGTATTCCGAATGAAATTTAATCTTGAATGTGTTGATGTACCAACAGTCCCAAAATAATATTTTAGTATAAAGTATTATTGAGCACTTTGCAATTCTAATGAATGATTTAAATAAATAAAACCTCTTCAATATTATCTGAAACACAACTAAAATTGATTAATCTAAATACTGGTTTTATGATAAGAATTAGTAATTTCTGTTTAGCATCTTTACCTTTAAATAAAAAATGAAGTCACAATAACAGAACCAGGATGAGGGTCATTTTTCAACCAAATTCATTTCCATAACATTCTAAGTTGTAAACAAGGTCAGGTCTCTTACTAAGAGTTTAGTAAAGAACATGTAAAACATCAGGTAGACTATATATTTCCTAAGGGGAATACTGATGTCCTGAACTCTAATCCAAGTAAACATGTTTGCCTCCAAATAATAATAATCTTAATACATAATCTACATCAATGAAAATTATCTATGTAATATATTGTTTTAAAAAAGACATTAGTTATGTAGTCTCAAACTCCTACCCTCAATTATGGACAAATGTCAATCACATAATATAAATTAAATATACATAATAGATAATCATGGAAAGAAGCCAACACATAATACAACTTTAATATACATAATAGATAATCATGGAAAGAAGCAAGCACACAATACAAATTAAATATTCATAGCAACGAAGTTAGTCTCATTTTATAAACTCATTTTATAAAGTTCAAACAAGGTTGTGACATAAAAATTCACACAAGACAGGTTTAAACAAACTCATAGCCTAAAAAATTTACATTTCAAACAAGGTGATGCAAAAATATTATGAGTTACAAAGAAAAAAATCTTTCATAATGTGAAACCTCACTTTAACTGATTGAGAACAAATAGCAATAAAAAATGAGACCAGTGTAAACTTGTGCCATATCACCCTGGAGCTTAGAACAATGAGATAGATGCAAGCTTAGTGCCATACCACCCTGTGACTTAGGGCAATGCAACAGATGCAAGCTTAGTGCCATACCACCCTGTGACTTAGGGCAATGAGACAGATGCAAGCTTAGTTCCATACCACCCTGGAGCTTAGAACAATGAGACAGATGCAAGCTTAGTGCCATACCACCCTGTGACTTAGGGCAATGAGACAGATGCAAGCTTAGTGCCATACCACCCTTTGGTTTGGCTGTAGGAAATGAGACACATACAAGCTTAGTGCCATACCATCCTCTGATTTAAGGCAATGAGACAAGTGCAAACTTAATGCTGTACCACCTAAGGGCATTGGGTAATGAAAGGGGCAATTGCTTAGTGCAATATCACCCTGGATTTAGCTGGAGGCAATGAGACAGGTGTGAGCATAGTGCCATACCACTCTGCGACTTAGGGCAATGAGATAAGTGTAACATTTTTGCCATATCAATCCTGGAGCAGTAAGAAAGTTATAAGGTTAGTGCCATCTGGATGCCATGAGACGTGTAAATTAATGCCATAACACTCTCAAGTCAACATTGAGGTATTAATGCCATATCAACCTTGGATCTAGTTGGAGGTAATAATGCCATATCAACCTTGGGTCAAGTTGGAGGTATTAATGTCACATCAATCTTGGGTCTAGTTGGAGGTATTAATGCCATATCAACTTTTGGTCTAGTTGGAAGTATTAATGCCATATCACCCTTGGGTTTAGTTGGAGTTATTACTGCCATATCAACCTTGACCTTGTGTCTAGTTGGAAGCATTAATGTCACATCACCCTTAGGTCTAGTTGGAGTTATTAATGCCATTTCAACCTTGGGTCTAGTTGGAGGTATTAATGCCATATCAACCTTGGGTCCAGTTGGAGTTATTAATGCCATTTCAACCTTGGGTCTAGTTGGAGTTATTAATGCCATATCAACTTTTGGTCTAGTTGGATGTATTAATGCCATATCACCCTTGGGTTTAGTTGGAGTTATTACTGCCATATCAACCTTGAGTCTAGTTGGAGGTATTAATGCCAAATCAACCTTAAATATAGTTTGAGATATTATTACCATATCACACTTGGTTCTAGTTAGAGGTATTATTACCATATCAAACTTGAGTCTAGTTGGATTTTTTAATGCCATATCAACCTTGAGTCTAGTTGGAGTTTTTAATGCCATATCAACCTTGAGTCTAGTTGGCAGTATTAATGCCATATCAACCTTGAGTCTACTTGGAGGCATTAATGCCATATCACCCTTGAGTCTAGTTGGCAGTATTAATGCCATATCACCCTTGGGTCTAGTTGGAGTTATTAATGCCATATCAACCTTGAGTCTAGTTGGCAGTATTAATGCCATATCAACCTTGAGTCTAGTTGGAGGCATTAATGCCATATCACCCTTGGGTCTAGTTGGAGTTATTAATGCCATATCAACCTTGAGTCTAGTTGGCAGTATTAATGCCATATCAACCTTGAGTCTAGTTGGAGGCATTAATGCCATATCACCCTTGGGTCTAGTTGGAGTTATTAATGCTATATTAACCTTGAGTCTAGTTGGCAGTATTAATGCCATATCAACATTGGGTCTAGTTGGAGGCAATAATGCCATATCACCCTTGGGTCTAGTTGGAGTTATTAATGCCACATCAACCTTGAGTCTAGTTGGCAGTATTAATGCCATATCAACATTGGGTCTAGTTGGAGGCATTAATGCCATATCGACCTTGAGTCTAGTTGGAGGCATTAATGCCATATCACCCTTGGGTCTAGTTGTAGTTAATAATGCCATATCACCCTTGGGTCTAGCTGAAGGTTTTCATGTCATATCACCCTTGGATTTAGCTGGAAGTAATAATGTCACATCACCCCTGGGTCAAGCTGGAGATATGAGGTAATACAAGTACAATTCAATTTTTAAAATTAAATTAAACTGTGACTAGAGAACTATCCAGACCTAATTATCTCTCATCCATATGTCACAGATCACTAATGCCTAAAGTATAATAGAGTATTGATGAAACTGAGTATTCTTGAATTTCTAAAGGGTTATGGTCTAATAGAAAATAAAATTAAAAAAGATAAACTTAAAAAACTGAAATCATAATTTGATTGTTCCACTATATCAGCCTCAAGTTGTAAGCTATAAACTGCATTGAGTGAATGAATCCATTAATATTTGATTGAAAGATATTCAGAGATGGAAATTGTTGCTGATAATGGATTTGCTATCCGGTTGACATACATAATGCCATTAGAAATCTTTTTATCAAAGGTAATGTGTATTGATTTGGTAAAGATAAAACTGACAGGTCTGTAACAAATTCATTGAAATATTTATCTCTGTTTTCCATTTCAATAACAGATCATGTTTCCCAGTTCTGTCACAACTCTTTCTGACAATCTAACACATCATTCCTGATGAATAAATATCAGAAAACTGTAACAAGTTTTTTTTTATATCTATCAATAGAGGCATTCAGATGACTTAAACACAAAATAAAGAATGTTTTTCCCAACAATGTAGTTGTAATGGAATTGTAATTATTCCCAACAATGTGGTTGCAAAGGAATTGTGATGAGACTGATGCTCAAAACCATCTCTTATATGTCCATTGTTCATTCAATGCATCAAATTCATCTGGTTAAGTTAGATTTATACTACATTTATCTCATTAGTTTGTCCTAACAGGTGCACAGACCATGAATAAACCATAAATGTTTCATTAACAAGATTGAGTATCCATTTTCTCCAACTTTACTAACATCCATGACAAAGGAAACTATTCCTGAAACAAATATGGAAACTGCTCCAGATAGAAAACGTGACATAATTATGTCTAAGCTGTGTTTGTGGTAAAACTGGTTTATTTTCACTTGTATGTATATTTATTTTCCTTTCATAGGTGAAACTGGTTGATTTTCACTTGGATTTATTTTCATTTCATAGAAATTATTTTTAAGACCAATAATACATCTGACATGCAATCACACAGTTTGATTTTACAGAAAATTTTGACCCAAAGAGTTCTGGCAGGTGAGATTCTCCAAGGTTGATGTCCTAATATAATTAACTCTAAAGTGTTTCTTATATTAAGATATTAACAAAAATATTTACAAATGTTACAATATTTAAAAATGTTACAATATTTAAAAAAAGTTACAACTTTATGGTTTTAAACTAAGTAACAGAAAAGCATAAATCCCAACAAGTTTTATCAAATTCATCAAATGATTTATTTCCCTTGGAAAAAGGAGAATTAAAAAAGAACTAACAGTATTGTGAATTAAATCCCAAGTAGTCCTAAAAGTTCTCTCACTGGTCAAAAAGTATAGATTATTCAGAATGAATTCAAGTTCTGTTCCAAATGAATTCCAATCTTGAATGTAATATCATTGATGTGCTAATAGTCTTGTTGTAGCATAATCCAGGATGTCTCCAAAGCAATTTAGTCTAAAAATAGTAATGACTACTTTGTAATTCCAAAGAATAATTTAAATAAAAAAATCCTCTCAAATCAAATCTGAATACAACTAAAATTTCAAATGTTCTTCTCTAAGAACTTAAGACACAATATATGGACCAGGATGAGGGTAAAAAATTGAATATCTAGGACATTCTAATTTGTCAACAAGATCAGGTCTATTATGAAAATTTTAACAAAGAACATGGCTAATATTAGACACACCAGAATTCCCAAGGGGAAAACCAATGTCCTGAACTTAAACATGTTGACTGATATATAATAATTATAATAAACATAATCTACAAGCTATGTAATATGTCGTTTGTTAAAAAAGGAATTGCTATAAACCTGTAACCCTGACCCCAAGGCTAAAGAGACAAGCACACATAACATGGAATTGCTATAAACCTATAACCTGACCCCAAGGCCAAAGAGACAAGTACACATAACAGAAGGAATTACTATAAACCTATAACCCTGACCCCAAGATGAAAAAGACAGGCACACTGAAGTAATTGTCTTAGTTTCATAACAGCTCATTGCCAGTGTGTGTAAGAAAAAATTCAAGGAGTTTAAAAAATATATGCAAAAGGGTCAAACAAGCTAGCCATGGAATTACTTATTTTAGCTTCATAATAATTCATTCCATGTATGAGCTTGGGAAATCATGTCAACTAAACTGATAATGATCTACTGATGATGTCTGACTCTTAGATGTCATTTCTCATCTGCTCAATAACATATCCTGTAATAGTCTGAAAATCAAACCAGGTGATCTACATAAGAAAGCAGAGAAGCCTAAACAACTTTTTGGTATAGCTTAAAATATTGGTGTTTTTGTCCAACTGTACTAAAAGCTTTTTTTAGAAAATGGATCATTTCCCAAAATGTAAAACTCAATCACTTCAACTATTTCAAAACTGCTGAAATGCCCCTAAAATCCAATGAGTTTATTCACATTAGCATATAAAGGTGTTAAATTTCACTTTTTGTGCATTCTAACAGCTTCTTGGGACTGATGGAGGTAAAGAAATAGGGACTGATGGAAATATGTATATATGGATTTTCATACATATACATATTCCCATCTGTCAGTGCATGCATATAATATATATATATATATATATATATATATATATATATATATATATATATATATATATATATATATATATATATATATATATATATATAGATATATATATAGATATATATATCTATATCTATATCTATATCTATCTATATATATATATATATATATATTAATGCACTGACAAATGAGAATATGTATATATGGTGTAAGAAGATAACAGAGTTTTGGGATTTCAGATTTACAACAAAACACCATTGATGGGAATGTAATACAATATTTAATGTTATATGAAAATATCAAATGAAGTATGATGGAAAAATGCGTGCATGGGTCCCAATATGGGACTAATTAGCATAACTAGCATGATCTTACAAATGCAACAGATGTGATATTGAGAAAAATAAAGAAAGAACGATTCACAGTATATTACAAAACAGAAATATGATCTTCACAATAGTAAAATACAAATGATATTTCATTCCAAAAAATGAATGGATAATTTTACTCACAATAGCAAGACACTGGGCATTACAAAAAAAAATCTACATTAGCCCACGGCCAAAATATATATCTGGAGCAATGTCTATACTCCCTTAACTCTTTGCAACCAGTTCCACTGGCCAAACAAGCAAAGATTGTTTGTAGTCACCAACCACCATTGATTCCTGGGTTAGACAATCAGTGCCTGCCACTTTGGTCTGCAACGCCAGATTACCGTCAACCTGACTAGCAAGGGTGAAACATTCAAAAACATATGGAAAACATATGCACAGCACTGCACACACAGCATATGCAGCTCTACACAGCACAATCAGTTCTACACAGCTGTACACAACACAGCTCAGCACTGCAGATGCAGCATACAAACAGCTCTACAGCACAGCACAGTATATCACAGCACTGCACACTCTACAGCACAACATAGCTGAAAATATATCCAATAAATGTACTACACATGACACTGGTATATACCATAGTATGTAATGACAGTATATATGGTAAGTTATATACATTATCAGTCTTGCAGTATAAAATGACAAACAATAAACAGGTCAGGAGTAAATTGGTGAATTATAAGATTCAATGCACCACTAAACGGTCATTCACAAAATGCCATCTTGTAGAGTTCTTGCTAAATCACAGTTAAGAATAGAACATATTAGCATTTACTAAACAGCATTTACTAAACTAGTCGAAGCAACAGAAATATGAAATCAAACATGATAATACAATAGATTTAACTTACAATGCATATAAAGAGAATAAATTACATACCTCTACAGTTGGATATATGTAGGTCTCAAAGTAGACCTCTGATCGACAAAACGGTTCATGATGTAAGGATTTGATTATAATAAAGCATTTATACACAGGAAATGTAGCTCAACATCATTTGTATAATTCATGTATTTGGTTTTTTCCTGTCTAAAGCACTCACATGTGCTGTGAAAAATAAACTGAACTCACTGTTTCAAAATATTGTAGAATATACATTGATCACCCTAGGGTATCGCTGTACACGGAAAACAAAATCTGAGTACATTTATTTAATAAAGGAATAAATTCATACAATTCCATGACAATACCTCCACCACCACCCCTTAAAAAAGTGGCAATACTTTTAGAAAAAGTCATGGAATGTCACATGATACAATTATTAAAACATTCGATTCTGAATACTGAATAAAAATGATCTGTTAACTACACCCTACTTAAAAAATCAGCACCCACATTTTCCAACCCTCAAATAGCCTCAATCAGGACACTGTACAGTTGCAAAGACAATGTCCAGAGCATCAGTCTTGCATTTGTGACCGTTGCTTTGTTCAGATATATGAGCGGCTGATGGTCTGTCTGTAAGGTAAACTCCCTCTGAAAAATTATGTATGGAATTTTCTTATCCCCCATACCAAAGCTAGGGACTCCTTCTCAATCACGGAGTAATTTTGCTCCCTATGAAGCAGTTTCCTACTTGCATAAGCAAATGGCAATTTCACCCCCCTCCTGCTCCTGTAGCAAAACAGCCCCAAGTCTTGTATCAGACACATCAATCCTCAGTACAAACATTTTATTCAATTCTGGCAACTTAAAGAATGGTGCACTTATCACTCTCTGTTTTAAAGCAATAATCCATTTTCCTGGTAATTTGGTTGCCCTTTCCTAGTCAAGTCTGTTAATGGGCTGGCAATAGCTGCAAAATTGGGGACAAATTTCCTATAAAACCAGGTCAAACCTAGGAAAGATCGAACTTGTTTCTTAGTTCGACCTCCCTACATGTACTATATAAATACAAAATGCATAGTCCTTGGGACTTGAATTGTATCCACACAGTGGTGGGAAATTGAATTGCTCTGTATATTCATTTGTCAGTAAGTCCATTCTTCCATCTATATATACACACATCTCTGTCTTCATCCATCTCCATGTTCCACCATCTATTTATCCATATGTACATATTCCCATCTGTCCATCTGTATGTACATTCATCCATCTGTCAGTACATCCTTATATAAATACATATTTCAATCTATCAGTGCATTAATATATAAAAATCCATTTATACATATTTTCATCTGTCAGTGCATGAATATTTATAACTGTGGAATCATAATCAAATAGTCATTATGTTACATACAGTTTGGAATCATAATCAAATAGTCACTATGTTACATACAGTTTGGAATCATAATCAAATAGTCACTATGTTACATACAGTTTGGAATCATAATCAAATAGTCACTATGTTACATACAGTTTGGAATCATAATCAAAAAATCACTATGTTACATACAGTTTGGAATCATAATCAGATAGTCACTATGTTACATACAGTTTGGAATCATAAGCTGGTAGACACATTATAACAAATGATTCTGGAATTCACACTATATATTGGTCCTCTCTGTCAGCACAATCAAAGTAATCACACAACATATTGGTCCTCTCTGTCAGCACAATCAAAGTAATCACACAACATATTGGTCCTCTGTCAGCACAATCAAAGTAGTCACACAACATACTGGCACTCTGTCAGCACAATCAAAGTAATCACACAACATAATGGTCCTCTCTGTCAGCACAATCAAAGTAATCACACAACATATTGGTCTTCTCTGTCAGCACAATCAAAGTAATCACACAACATATTGGTCCTCTCTGTCAGCACAATCAAAGTAATCACACAACATATTGGTCCTCTCTGTCAGCACAATCAAAGTAATCACACAACATACTGGTCCTCTGTCAGCACAATCAAAGTAATCACACAACATATTGGTCCTCTGTCAGCACAATCAAAGTAATCACACAACATATTGGTCCTCTCTGTCAGCACAATCAAAGTAATCACACAACATATTGGTCCTCTCTGTCAACACAATCAAAGTAATCACACAACATATTGGTCCTCTCTGTCAGCACAATCAAAGTAATCACACAACATATTGGTCTTCTCTGTCAGCACAATCAAAGTAATCACACAACATATTGGTCCTCTCTGTCAGCACAATCAAAGTAATCACACAACATATTGGTCTTCTCTGTCAGCACAATCAAAGTAATCACACAACATATTGGTCCTCTCTGTCAGCACAATCAAAGTAATCACACAACATATTGGTCCTCTCTGTCAGTACAATCAAAGTAATCACACAACATATTGGTCCTCTGTCAGCACAATCAAAGTAATCACACAACATATTGGTCCTCTGTCAGCACAATCAAAGTAATCACACAACATATTGGTCCCCTGTCAGCACAATCATAGTAATCACACAACAAATTGGTCCTCTGTCAGCACAATCAAAGTAATCACACAACATATTGGTCCTCTGTCAGCACAATCAAAGTAATCACACAACATATTGGTCCTCTGTCAGCACAATCAAAGTAGTCACACAACATATTGGTCCTCTGTCAGCACAAAGTAATCACATTTCATAGCATCTATGAAACATTTAAGTCAAACAATAATGATAGGACTGCTTGTGGTAATCCAACTTAAACAACAAGATTTTAATGCATGTAACACAACTTGCTAATTTTGAAAAGCTACTGACCCGCTCATTTTGATTTAGAGAATTTTGTATGTCTTAAATATAACTAATAGCTTTTACACCAACATGTGTAAAACCAAATTCACCCTCATAGATAAAATCTATAATGCAAGCTAATTGAAAACCTTGCCTATAGAAATGTGTATTTTATTCATGTCATAAAATGTTTCCAAACTAACCAGTAGTATTGTTTGCTTGATTCAGAAATGTACCTAAATACCTTTAATCTAGCATTGGAATCTCTTATCAGGTCATTATATAATGACTAGCTAGGTAGGAACAAATAATGTGAAACTTTTATGAACACCCAATTTAATTGATAGGCAATTACAGATGTTTATCTGTCAACTCTGTCACAATGATAACACATCTCCATTCAATCTACAACTTTGTGCAGGTCCTAAATATAGGTCTCCAATTACACATCAGCTTCTAATGGTATCAAATCTGGAGACCTGCCATTAAGTTCTCAGATATGGATTAATCATTAATCCCCCTAGGAAAGCATTTTAAACTAAAGGACCCACTTGCTTTTAAATTGGTAATAATTGTTCAAAAAGGTTAACATTATAAATGAGCCAACAGAAAGGAGAAAACATGTATTCCTCAACATTACTCTCTAATCAACAAAGAATTGAAATCCAATGTGTGAAAAATGTGGACTCAATGGAGACAAATATTTACTTGGTCTGCTTCCCTATCCACTAAAGAATGGGCAGTTATACTGATTTGATTAAGTATTCTAGATAATGCATGCTTGTGCCAGTCTATCTGGCTACTTCAGACAGTTTATTTATCAAACACTTCAATCTACCATTTCTCCAGTTGCTTTGTACACAAAGATGATCTGCTTATTTTACTGTGCTAAGTCTGCAATAATTGTGTCACATTCAGCTTGGTTCTACTGTTGTAAAACATTTCAATTTAAGTATGCCCTCTACTTGAAAAGGTTTTTTGCCTCTACAAAATTCCCATGAAGTTACATATGTGCCAATTAACATTTAACCAATGACATAGCTGAATCACTACCTGAGGTAGATAATCCACACTCTTAATCTACCTGGTATTTTATGCCATGATTACAGGGCTTTTGGTGGCCACTTGGGACACACTTGACATTCCCAATTCCTAATCTACTGGCATTTCAAACCTGGACCTCCTAGTGGTTGGTAGCCACATGGGACACACTTGAACAGGTACAGGAGACATCTACTGGGCCAAAGGGTTAGATAAGGATCCAGGTTTAAAACTAGGGAATGATTTATGGTTTTATCTATTATTCATCCATGAAATAAAAATGCAAAGTAAAAAATCTTGAAAACTTGAAGTAAGACTCATAAAATTGCAAATAATATCAACTACTTATCCTACATCATATGTTGTCCTTGCTAGAAAATGGGAATTTATTATTTTTGTTGACAACCAGCTTTCTCCAGACTAGATGTCCTAATTTAAATTCTACCTATATGCATAAAAACACAAATGTGACTAGAACACTTCGATTTAATTTTACGAAAGAGCAACCAGTATAATTTCATGTTGATTCTAACCATGATTTAAATATCTAGCAAGAAACATCTAACCTATTATTCAAATATCCAACAAGAAACATATTGTCATGATTCAAATACCCAACAAGAAACATATTGTCATGATTCAAATACCCAACAAGAAACATATTGTCATGATTCAAATACCCAACAAGAAACATATTGTCATGATTCAAATACCCAACAAGAAACATCTTGTCATGATTCAAATGCCCAACAAGAAACATCTTGATTCAAATGCCCAACAAGAAACATATTGTCATGATTCAAATGCCCAACAAGAAACATATTGCCATGATTCAAATGCCCAACAAGAAACATATTGCCATTATTCAAATACCCAACAAGAAACATATTGCCATTATTCAAATGCCCAACAAGAAACATATTGCCATTATTCAAATGCCCAACAAGAAACATCTTGTCATGATTCAAATGCCCAACAAGAAACATCTTGTCATGATTCAAATGCCCAACAAGAAACATATTGCCATGATTCAAATGCCCAACAAGAAACATGCTGCCATGATTCAAATGCCCAACAAGAAACATATTGTCATTATTCAAAAGCCAACAAGAAACATATTGTCATTATTCAAATGCCCAACAAGAAACATATTGCCATTATTCAAATATCCAACAAGAAACATCTTGTCATGATTCAAATGTGCAATAAGAAACATATTGCATGATTCAAATGCCCAACAAGAAACATCTTGTCATGATTCAAATGCCCAACAAGAAAGATCTTGCCATGATTCAAATGCCCAACAAGAAACATATTGCATGATTCAAATGTCCAACAAGAAACATCTTGTCATGATTCAAATGCCCAACAAGAAACATCTTGTCATGATTCAAATGCCCAACAAGAAAGATCTTGCCATGATTCAAATGCCCAACAAGAAACATATTGCATGATTCAAATGCCCAACTAGAAACATCTTTTCATGATTCAAATGCCCAACAAGAAACATCTTGTCATGAAATGCCCAACAAGAAAGATCTTGCCATGATTCAAATGCCCAACAAGAAAGATCTTGCCATGATTCAAATGCCCAACAAGAAACATATTGCCATGATTCAAATGCCCAACAAAAAACATCTTGCCATGATTCAAATGCCCAACAAGAAACATATTGCCATGATTCAAATGCCCAACAAAAAACATCTTGCCATGATTCAAATGTCTAACAAGAAACATCTTGCCACTAGTGGAATTTGTGTTCGAGGCAAATCTATGAATTTTAAAGTATGAACTAATGGCAATATGAATGGTTGCCAAAATAGGCTGTTAAAAGTAGATGATTTAGCAGTGAATATTGTCAACAACAGTGGTTAAAAATGTTGAAGAGAGAGGTTTTCAAATGAGAATATATGCTCCTGAAGACTGAATTGGAGAAAAAAAGAAAACATCATCATAATAGAATAATAGACAAATGACATATCTATATATTATCATCAGATTTTCCTATATAATCAATTTAGAGGCTTTAAGCAATGTTTATATATTCTTACAGTTTTGTTCATTAGTGATAACCCAAAATGTTTCCAAGATAATCAAAATGATTATTTTATTGTTTCCAGGACACACATAAAATGTATGGAATAAACCAAATAGAATACAAAATAAAATGTATGGAATACACCAAATAGGACACAAATAAAATGAAAGAAATACACCAAATAGGACACACATAAAATGCATATAATGCACCAAATAGGACACAACTATAATGCATGGAATACACCAAATAGGACACACATAAAATGCATATAATACACCAAATAGGACATAAATAAAATGCATACAAGACACCAAATAGGATACAAATAAAATGCATGGGATATACCAAAACAGAACACAAATATAATGCATATAATACACCAAATAGGACAAAAATAAAATGCAAGGAATAAACAAAATAGGACAAAAATAAAATGCATGGAAGTCACCAAATAGGATACAACAAATGCATGGAAGACACCAAAAAGGACAAAAAAAATGCATGGGATACACCAAAACAGAACACAAATAAAATGCATGGAATACACCAAATAGGACACAAATAAAATGCATGGGATACACTAAGCATGACACAAATAAAATGCACACTTGATGTGCAATTTTGTACTAAAAGGAATCAGTCTGTTGAATATCACTCTTGATGTGCAGTTTTGTACTAAAAGGAATCAGTCTGTTGAATATCACACTTGATGTGCAGTTTTGTACTAAAAGGAATCAGTCTGTTGAATATCACACTTGATGTGCAGTTTTGTACTAAAAGGAATCAGTCTGTTGAATATCACACTTGATGTGCAGTTTTGTACTAAAAGGAATCAGTCTGTTGAATATCTCACTTGATGTGCAGTTTTGTACTAAAAGGAATCAGTCTGTTAAAACTCACACTTGATGTGCAGTTTTGTACTAAAAGGAATCCGAGTGTTGAATATCACACTTGATGTGCAGTTTTGTACTAAAAGGAATCAGTCTGTTAAAAATCACACTTGATGTGCAGTTTTGTACTAAAAGGAATCAGAGTGTTGAATATCACACTTGATGTGCAGTTTTGTACTAAAAGGAATCAGTCTGTTGAATATCACACTTGATGTGCAGTTTTGTCCTAAAAGGAATCAGTCTGTTGAATATCACACTTGATGTGCAGTTTTGTACTAAAAGGAATCAGTCTGTTGAATATCACACTTGATGTGCAGTTTTGTACTAAAAGGAATTAGTCTGTTGAATATCACACTTGATGTGCAGTTTTGTACTAAAAGGAATTAGTCTGTTGAATATCACACTTGATGTGCAGTTTTGTACTAAAAGGAATCAGTCTGTTGAATATCACACTTGATGTGCAATTTTGTACTAAAAGGAATCAGTCTGTTAAAACTCACACTTGATGTGCAGTTTTGTACTAAAAGGAATCAGAGTGTTGAATATCACACTTGATGTGCAGTTTTGTACTAAAAGGAATCAGTCTGTTGAATATCACACTTGATGTGCAGTTTTGTGCTAAAAGGAATCAGTCTGTTGAATATCACTCTTGATGTGCAGTTTTGTACTAAAAGGAATCAGTCTGTTGAATATCACACTTGATGTGCAGTTTTGTACTAAAAGGAATTAGTCTGTTGAATATCACACTTGATGTGCAGTTTTGTACTAAAAGGAATTAGTCTGTTGAATATCACACTTGATGTGCAGTTTTGTACTAAAAGGAATCAGTCTGTTGAATATCACACTTGATGTGCAATTTTGTACTAAAAGGAATCAGTCTGTTAAAACTCACACTTGATGTGCAGTTTTGTACTAAAAGGAATCAGAGTGTTGAATATCACACTTGATGTGCAGTTTTGTACTAAAAGGAATCAGTCTGATGAATATCACTCTTGATGTGCAGTTTTGTCCTAAAAGGAATCAGTCTGTTAAATATCACACTTGATGTGCAGTTTTGTACTAAAAGGAATCTGTCTGTTGAATATCACTGAATAAAATGACTGGACACAAGATATCAATGTATCAGAGGAACACATTAGATTCCCCGCAAATGACAAGATCACTTCCACATTAGATTCCCCGCAAATGACAAGATCACTTCCACATTAGATTCCCCGCAAATGACAAGATCACTTCCACATTAGATTCCCCGCAAATGACAAGATCACTTCCACATTAGATTCCCCGCAAATGACAAGATCACTTCCACATTAGATTCCCCGCAAATGACAAGATCACTTCCACATTAGATTCCCCGCAAATGACAAGATCACTTCCACATTAGATTCCCCACAAATGACAAGATCACAATCACAATATATCACAATGCATATAGCAATATACATGTAATGTCTTGTATCACAATATATCACAATGCATATTGCAATATACATGTGATGTCTTGTATCACAATATATCACAATGCATATAGCAATATACATGTAATGTCTTGTATCACAATATATCACAATGCATATTGCAATATACATGTAATGTCTTGTATCACAATATATCACAATGCATATTGCAATATACATGTAATGTCTTGTATCACAATATATCACAATGCATATTGCAATATACATGTAATGTCTTGTATCACAATATATCACAATGCATATTGCAATATACATGTAATGTCTTGTATCACAATATAAAACAATACATTTTGCAAAATACATGTAATGTCTTGTAGCACAATATATCACACTGCATATTGCAATATACATGTAATGTCTTGTATCACAATAAAAAACAATACATTTTGCAAAATACATGTAATGTCTTGTATCACAATATATCACAATGCATATTGCAATATACATGTGATGTCTTGTATCACAATATAAAACAATACATTTTGCAAAATACATGTAATGTCTTGTATCACAATATATCACAATGCATATTGCAATATACATGTAATGTCTTGTATCACAATATAAAACAATACATTTTGCAAAATACATGTAATGTCTTGTATCACAATATATCACAATGCATATTGCAATATACATGTAATGTCTTGTATCACAATATATCACAATGCATATTGCAATATACATGTAATGTCTTGTATCACAATATATCACAATGCATATAGCAATATACATGTAATGTCTTGTATCACAATATATCACAATAGATGTCGCAAACAATATCCATGTGATGTCTTGTATCACAATATATCACAGTACATGTTGCAATATACATGTGATGTCTTGTATCACAATATATCACAATACATGTTGCAATATACATGTAATGTCTTGTATCACAATATATCACAATACATGTTGCAATATACATGTAATGTCTTGTATCACAATATATCACAATGCATATTGCAATATACATGTAATGTCTTGTATCACAATATAAAACAATACATATTGCAAAATACATGTAATGTCTTGTATCATAATATATCACAATGCATATAGCTATATACATGTAATGTCTTGTATTACAATATATCACAATACATGTTGCAATATACATGTAATGTCTTGTATCACAATATATATCAATACATGTTGCAATAAACATGTAATGTCTTTTATCACAATATATCACAATACATGTTGCAATATACATGTAATATCTTGTATCACAATATATCACAATACATGTTGCAATATACATGTAATGTCTTGTATCACAATATATCACAATACATGTCACAATATACATGTAATGTCTTGTATCACAATATATCATAATGCATATTGCAATATACATGTAATGTCTTGTATCACAATATAAAACAATACATATTGCAAAATACATGTAATGTCTTGTATCATAATATATCACAATGCATATAGCTATATACATGTAATGTCTTGTATTACAATATATCACAATACATGTTGCAATATACATGTAATGTCTTGTATCACAATATATCACAATGCATGTTGCAATAAACATGTAATGTCTTTTATCACAATATATCACAATACATGTTGCAATATACATGTAATATCTTGTATCACAATATATCACAATACATGTCGCAATATACATGTAATGTCTTGTATCACAATATATCACAATACATGTTGCAATATACATGTGATGTCTTGTATCACAATATATCACAATACATGTTGCAATATACATGTAATGTCTTGTATCACAATATATCACAATAGATGTTGCAAACAATATATATGTAATGTCTTGTATCACAATATATCACAATACATGTTGCAATATACATGTGATGTCTTGTATCACAATATATCACAATACATGTTGCAATATATATGTAATGTCTTGTATCACAATATATCACAATAGATGTTGCAAGCAATATACATGTAATGCAATCAAAATATCTCAATACAATAATGTAGTGATATGCATCCCTAATATCCAATGAAGATGTTGCTTTCTTCACAAAACTTTCCCATAAAATTTGTACTCAAGTTTTCCAGATTCTATTTTAGAATAAATAAATTATGGCTGAGGTTTCCATTCAATCAGATAAAATGGGGGATGTTTTGGTAAATGTAAAAGGTATTTTGATTATCCCCCATGATGATATTTTGGTGCATGTAATAGTGATGTTTAAATTCATCTCATCTTGATAAAAATGGGGATTTTTGGGTAAATGTAGGAGAAATGTTTCAAAGCAAACAAAGGCAAGGATTGCAATTTTCATGTATTCAATTGACTTTTTTGTATAATTGTTTTAGAAATTAGCAATAAGACATCATAGACTTTGTTCAAATGATCAGAGCAAGTTAAAATAATTATAAACGGTATGATACACAAATCATTGAACAACACAGGTTTAAGAAATTCATGCCAGTACATCTTGTGTGGCATGAAGACTGATCCAGTTCAGCTCTCTCAAATTTGACTGCATATCATATGTTTCAGCCAAGGTATAATAGCTACTTTTACCTGAAGAGCACTGAAGCAGTCAGTTCCATCAAGGTGGTCAAAGAGATCAGGCACGTGCCAGCTAAACAAGCTCAATGGCTACCATGACAGCAACAGGTGAAATTTACACTTAATTGCCATGACAACCAAGCCTGAACTAACAACCTGTCTGGCTGAGAAGTCTTGGAGAGTAACTGAGAAATTACTTGAAATTTAATTCTGCCTTCATAAGCTGTCAGGAAGATAGCAAGGTATAAACAGCTTTCCAATGAATTTAGAACTATACCCATTGCAAGACACACAAAAAAACCTACATATCAATGAATTCAGGCACAAAATCCTATTTCATGAACCATCTGAGATTCTGTTTATCAATTTTTTTCAGTAGAAAGAGTTTGGATTGAAAGAAGAAATGAATTTAAGCACTCATTAAATTCTGGGTCTGACACTGCACCTTTGAATTCTTTTGTGCATGAAAAAAGAACCCTAGATGCTGGTTGAATCAACAATGCATAATTGATAACATTTACATATACATTTTATTTACAAATTACAATTCAGGGAGAAACTGTTCTTCCAAATCAACTATCCTTCCAAATCAAAAGAACATATAACACAGGCTCTATGAACTGAAATTCCTGTGTTATGTAACAAAGTTTCCTTTCTTTGAGTAGTGGATATATCATGTACATAGATTTCACTTACAGTTTAAACAATGCTTCTGACTAAAATGTGTTGATTCTGACTAAAGTGTGTTAATTCCAACTAAAGTGTGCTGATTCTGACTAAAGTGTGTTAATTCAAACTAAAGTGTGTTGATTCTGACTAAAGTGCCTTGATTTCTGACTATAGTGTGTTGATTCCATTAAAGTGTGTTGATTCTGACTAAAGTGTGTTGATTCCACTAAAATGTGTTGATTCCATTAAAGTGTGTTGATTTCTGACTAAAATGTGTTGATTCCACTAAAGTGTGTTGATTCTAAATAAAGTGTGTTGATTCCACTAAAGTGTGTTGATTTCATCAAAGTGTGTTGATTTCTGACTAAATGTGTTGATTTCACTAAAGTGTGTTGATTTTAACTAAAGTGTGTTGATTCCACTAAAGTGTGTTGATTCCATTAAAGTGTGTTGATTTCTGACTAAAATGTGTTGATTCTGACTAAGGTATGTTGATTCCATTAAAGTGTGTTGATTTTGACTAAAGTGTGTTGATTCCACTAAAGTGTGTTGATTCCATTAAAGTGTGTTGATTTCTGACTAAAATGTATTAATTTCACTAAAGTGTGTTGATTCTGATTAAAGTGTGTTGATTCCACTAAAGTGTGTTGATTCTGACTAAAGTGTGTTGATTCCACTAAAGTGTGTTGATTCTGACTAAAGTGTGTTGATTCCACTAAAGTGTGTTGATTCCATTAAAGTGTGTTGATTTCTGACAAAAATGTGTTGATTTCACTAAAGTGTGTTGATTCTGACTAAAGTATGTTGATTCCACTAAAGTGTGTTGATTCTGATTAAAATATGTTGATTCCACTATAGTGTGCTGATTCTGACTAAAGTGTGTTGATTCCACTAAAGTGTGTTGATTCGATTAAAGTGTGTTGATTTCTGACTAAAATGTGTTGATTTCACTAAAGTGTGTTGATTCTGACTAAAGTATATTGATTCCACTAAAGTGTGTTGATTCTATTAAAGTGTGTGGATTCCTGACTAAAATGTGTTGATTTCACTAAAGTGTGTTGATTCTGACTAAAATGTGTTGATTTCACTAAAGTGTGTTGATTCTGACTAAAATGTGTTGATTTCACTAAAGTGTGTTGATTCTGACTAAAGTATGTTGATTCCACTAAAGTGTATTGATTCTGACTAAAGTGTGTTGATTCCACTAAAGTGTGTTAATTCCATTAGAGTGTGTTGATTTCTGACTAAAATGTGTTGATTTCACTAAAGTGTGTTGATTCTCACTAAATTGTGTTGATTCTGCTAAAGGAGAATTGCAGTTGTTGGATATTTGTGTCAATGAATGATTTCTGTAAGCAGAAATATGATTAAAGCTAGTGTGTAAAGGTCTTACTGTAAATAGTAATTTAATATTTAATATATTGTGATGGCATATTTGCATTATTAAACTGGAAGAATGCTGAGGTTGGACAACTTTCTGTCAGTTGAGAGAAATTTTTAGCAAAACAGAGGTGAGTTTATTTACCCCAGTAAATTGACATCTAAACAGCATTTATTCTGGGGGTGGGTAGCTATGATGTTAGAGTGCCAAGAAAAAGTAGTAATATCTATTAGTTCAAGGAGGTGGTTAAAATGTACTCCTGTTCTAGTGAAACACTTGGACTCCCTTAGCCCGCTATCTAATGACTAATATTTTAAATTTTATTTGTGAATGAGCCCATGTGGGATAAGTTGGTTTTATTTCAACAGATATAACCTTATTTTTCAATACCTGTATGGCAATTAACTTTAAGGAGGCAACCAAATTGTTGATTGTAATACAAAAAATAAAACTTTCCAGTAGGAAGAGCAAGGGAAATGTGCATGTTTGCAGTCAACCATTAATAAAAATAATTTGATGGGCTTCTTTAAACTTTTCAGATTTACATAAAGTTATATGTAAAAATAATGGTAATTCAAAAATATTAAACTGCACACACTGTTATGTAAAAATAATAGCAATTCAAAAATATTAAACTACACACACTGTTATGTATATTTAGTTTATATTATTTTGTTGGCTTTTCTTAATGGCTGTATGTTATGTATATCTGTTTTTTGTGCTTGACCTTCCTCAAAATCAATTTTACAGTGTACCTGACCAGTGACATTCATTTTGTAACCAATAGATTATAAAGCTGAACTTTTCTCTATGTATCTTGATTAAATATTCAGATCATTGTTAATGAAAACATGTTTACCTGAATTTGATTTAAAAGATACAGTCTTGATTCTGACTAGAATTTTGTACTAAAATCTTCCATATTGTAAAATTTCATTACATGACAGATTATTTTCAGAAAATAGTGTTTGTGATCTGAGTCAAGTAGAGGGGTATACTCAGGATTTTATTCATGATACTGTAAATTCTTTTCAAAGTTTCATTTTTGTTTTCAATGGAAATAAATTAATAATGTAAGGTATGTTTTAGGAAAAAGAATCTTTTTGAGAGCTTATTCTAGTTGTAAGTTACAAAAATAGAGACATTGTTTTATTGATACAATTCCAGTCCTTTAACAGTCTTGAGTTTGGAACACTCATCACTAAAATTAGTACCTGACCATGGTGCAGAATTGAAAGCACATATTTAAAACACATGCAGGTCCACAAAATGCTGCTACTCATATGACACTGATGTCCTTTCCTCAGAAGCTGACATCCAGGTTTCATCGATACAGGTCTGATTATGGGCACTCATAAATTTAAAGTTATTGACATCCAGATATCATGATGCTTGCATGGATTTACTGTGGAAATTAAATTAATACTGTGACTCCTACATCAGTACAACTTGATATGTGTTTGTGTATATTGCTTGACAAACATTCCTCAACAACCAAATGAAGAGTGTCAATTCAAAATGGACTAGTAGTTATAGGGACAAACTTTGGACTAGTAGTAATAGGGACAAACTTTGAGTTGTAATAGGGACAAACTTTGGACTAGTAGTAATAGGGACAAACTTTGGACTAGTAGTAATAGGGACAAACTTTGGACTAGTAGTAATAGGGACAAACTTTGAGTTGTAATATGGACAAACTTTGGACTAGTAGTAATAGGGACAAACTTTGAGTTGTAATAGGGACAAACTTTGGACTAGTAGTAATAGGGACAAACTTTGGACTAGTAGTAATAGGGACAAACTTTGGACTACTCAAAGAAGGCTGAAAGGGTTTCACCAGCCACACTCTTCATAAGCAGGTCTATAAATCAGACAGTCAAAAATTTGGCTCATGCAGCAAGATGAGAATAATTACTATGATCACTGAAAGTCCACACTTCAAAGAGCTCTCCAAGATTACAGAGAAGTTAATGTCAAGGAAACATGAACATCACTTCCAACCATCTTCTCTCTGGTTCAATGCCAAAAAGTCCAATCCATTAGAGATAAACTTGACAACACAATTTCAATTATCTCATTATTACAATACATCTGTGATACAGAATATACAAATTTTAATGGCATTTTCACCTGTCTATAATTTGGTACAGACAATTGTGATGTGTCCCATTGTCATGTGAACTCAATGCAATTCAAATGTTATTGTTCCTTGAGTGTTTAGATTCATTAGTGCCTTTACTAACTGATCTCAATACGTTTCACATCCAGGGAATTCACATCATTTTTTAAAACTGCCTTTGTTAGCTCCACTGATCCAAATGATAACCTTTCACTCGTTTAAAAAATCTTAGAAAAAATTGTTCTATCCCAACTTGTATCTCATCTGAATTCAATTAGTCCTTTTAGCAACTTAACTCTGGAATAGAATTCCAGTTGAGATTAAATATGCTTATTAAATTTATTTTTCCAAACCTAGTATATCCAGTGCCTTCAGAGACAGTAAAACTGAAAATGAAAACAACTGTAGTTTTATTACTAAATGCCTGTGGCATCATTAAATATATTACTCATCTATTTTGTCACTAATTGTATATTGCATGTATATAGACTATGAAGGTTCAACATTGTTCTGAGAAAAAAATGGGCAATAATTTTTATTTCCGTTACATTTTTATTCATTATACTGTGGATGCAATGATGTAGTGGTATGATAAGGTGTAAAAATAAATAACCATTAACCTAAAAGAAGCAGATTTAGCTAAAGTTTTCCAAAAAGGAAAGGCCATACTAAGGGATCTCAAAAGGATAGGGACTCAAACTTCCATTTATCAGAATAAAGGCACTACAATGCATAGGAATCTTGGTATCATGACCTTGCAAGAATATAGACAGTAACTGAAGATCTCTCTTATCTCATTATTTCTCTCCCATTTATTTCTGTGTTGACCTTGAGGGAGTGATGACCGATGACCACTACTCAGTTGATGACAATGACCTCATCAGTAATCCTGAAAAAAATGACTCATTTGCTGACCCAGAAGATGACAGAGGTTGACACTTCAGTCTGCAACCCAGAAGATGGCTCAGTATGTGATCCAGAAAACAGCCAAGTTGAACACACAGTTGGCTACACAATCAATGACTCAGTCTGTGACCCAGAAGACAGCCAAATCAATGACTCAGTCTGTGACTGTGATGCAGAAGACAACCAAGTTCAGCACTCAGTTGGCTACCCAATCAATGACTCAGTCTGTGATCCAGAAGACAGCCAAGTTGAGCACACAGTTGGTTACACAATCAATGACTCAGTCTGTGACCTAGAAGACAGCCAAATCAATAGCTCAGTCTGTGACCCAGAAGACAGCCAAATCAATGCCTCAGTCTGTGATCCAGAAGACAGCCAAGTTGAGCACACAGTCAGCTACCCAATCAATGACTCACTCTGTGATCCAGAAGACAGCCAAGTTGAGCACTCAGTCAACTACCCAATCAATGACTCAGTCTGTGTCTGTGATGTAGAAGACAACCAAGTTGAGCACACAGTTGGCTAAACAATCAATGACTCAGTCTGTGACCCAGAAGACAGCCAAATCAATGACTCAGTCTGTGACACAGAAGACAGTCAAATCAATGACTCAGTCTGTGATCCAAAAGACAGCCAAATCAATGACTCAGTCTGTGATGCAGAAGACAGCCCAGGTTACAATCTAGTTGGTAATTAGGCAGTATAAAAAGCAAGGAATATGATGATATCCTGATTGGGTGGAAATCGGTCACACTCTGGTGTGCTAGTCTTAAGACAAACACAGTGAGGTATCACACTGATATAAAGACCTAATATTAAGAACCCATCATAGTGGGAGTGATTTCTTCTTCACAATATAGGTGATTATACATCTGGTGAAAGGAAATAAAGAAAGTACATTGTTTGTCTATATATGTACATGCTACTATGTATATTTATGCATGTTGTTTACATGTGTACATTTGTATATGAATACAATTTCTTTGTATGAGGACTTCAAGGTATATTAATTTTTCAGCTAATTGTGTTACCCTCTTTAAATTAAGTCAGTAGTAATAGCAGTAGTAGAAATGTATATCACCCTTATCATAGTACTGAAACTGCCTCTCTGAGTGTAGTTAATGACTATATCTCTGCTTTGGATAGAGGAAAGATTACAGTTCTCACCCCCTTGATTTTGCCTGTAGCATTTGACACAATAAACTATGATATATTACATTACCATTGCCTGCATGTATGTATTATTCATAATACCACCTTTCTAAGGTTCAAGTCATAATTAGTCAACAGGACACAAATTTTATCTGTAAATGGAAAACATCCCAGCCCAGTTTATCTATGTTTTGGTGTTCCACAAGGTTCTATTATCAGCCAAGTTCTGTTTATTCTGTACACTCAGCTGCTCTCAAATGCCCTGTAACCTTCACTGGCTACCACCATCTGATCCAGAATCAAAACCAAAATCTGTTCACTATGCCACATTTCATTGACTGGCTCCAATTTACTATACCTTTCTGACCTCTGTCTAGTCACTTTTTCTAGAACCCATCTAGATGCTTGTGCTCTACTTCCAACACTTGCATTCTCCTGGTTCCCACTGTTAAAATGAAGTAATATGGAGAACTGTTCTTTTGCTTAACACGTTCCAAGTACAAGGGGTGAAATGCCCATGGTCTTTATTCAAGAGTGTTCTTAAAAGTCACATATTTTGACTACAAGACCAGACTCAAAGACTTAATTCTTTAATTATTGTTAGCATGGGTTGTTTTGTAATTTTATGGTGTCTTGTCATTATATATTTATTTATGTATTATCTAATAATGTAAAGTGCATAAAGCTTCTAAAGATTAGGTGCTGTACTGAGACCACATTATTATTATTATTATTATTATTATTATTATTATTATTATTATTATTATTATTATTATTATTATTATTATTATTATTATTATTATTATTATTATTATTATTGTGAATGAGGAATGTAGCAAAAGCAAGAACAGATGCATCCTAATTCAAATTATATGCTATCATTTTAATGTCATTTATAATGAAGGAACAACTTTCAGTTTGCACCACTGTTTTTGTTATGCCATCTCTGTTGCCAAGTGCTTTGATTTGTACACAGCTCACACACATGAATGCATGTGCATCTCCTCTCTCACTGAGATCAGTGCCAGATTTTGGACATATGAGGCCCTGTGCTAGTTAAGTTATGAGGCCCCTTACAATGAAAAATTCATGGTAAATTTTGTTTTGCCAAGAAGATGGGCCCCCTGGCCAACAGGAGACCCACCCTGTTCTTAAGCACACCTATGCACAATCTAGTACTGTCTGAGAGAGTAGTTACTTTTAATTTATGCCATTTTGATTTATGACATGACTTTCATAATACCTGTACAAGATTCCCTCCCTGAGGGAAACTTTTGATGGCTCAGTAATCACCATAACAACATGTGTGGATTAGAACAACACCCTTATATCAGTAATATTGACAACCATGGGCAAGGCACTTTTCAACAAATACATCATCTCTAAATAAATGACTTGTGCTAAAGTGCTGTAAAACACCAAAACCAAGTTGCTATATGCAATGTACTAGCATGGGTCCATTATAGAACACCAAACCAAGTCCCATATATATTATGGGTCCATGGTAGAACACCAAACATTAAATACATCATCTCTAAATAACTGACTTGTGCTAAAGTGCTAAAAAATACTAAAACCTAGTTGTTATATGCAATGAACTATTATGAGTCCATCATAGAACACCAAACCCAAGTGCTATATATAATGAACTAGTTTGGGTCCCCAGTAGAACACCAAACTAAGTTCATATTAATTAACTATTTTGGGTCCATTGTAGACCCAAAGTCGTTATACATAATGAATAACCATTTTAGGTCAATTGCATTCATTTGTTTCAAAAAAGGCTTTTATTATAATAAAATGTTCTATTAGGTACAAGTGCTATTTGGGGTACAATTTTGGTGTTCCAATAATATCAAGGAATTTATCTCAAGTTTCATAATGGCAATATTATACTGTATGATCTGTTGCAGATGAATGGACAGTAGTTGAAAAACTAATTTATTAAGTTCTTGCAAATTATTTGAACAACTATTAAAGTCTTAAGAGTACATACTATTGGACTGTATACACTACATAGTATTTGCATGTATACACTGCATACTTTTTGCCTGTCTACACAACAAAATATTCAGCTGTATACACAGCATGCTATTGGACTGTATACACTACTTAATATCAACCTGTATTCACTGCATACTATTGGACTGTATACTCTGCCTAATATTAAACTGTATTTACTGATACTATTAGACTATGTACACTGCCTAGTATCAACCTATATTCACTGCATACTATTGGACTATATACACTGCCTAATATTAAACTGTATTCACTGCATATTACTGGACTATATGCACTGGCTAATATTATACTATATTCACTGTATACTACTGGACTGTATACACTGCATACTGCTGCACTGTATATACTACAAACTATTGGACTGTATTCACTGCATACTGTTTGACCATATGTACTACATAATATTGAACAATAAACTGCATAATACTTGACTATATTCAGTGCATACTATTGGACTGTATTCACTGCATACTACTATAACACTGTTCTGTATACATGCACACTGCATACTTTTGGACTAATATTAAAAGGCAGTAACCAGGAAATATAAGAAATATAAGACCCCTATAATGTCACTCACTTGTCTATGTTAGTTAGTAGTAATTGAAGTGATTGACCTATGTTAATTAAGCTTTGGTTTCCACTTTATTAGGTTTTAAAAATCTCATAAATCCAGATCATCATCTGATACACAGATGTGTTTTATTCATCCAGTCCTACACAGACTATAGCAAGCCAAACTGAGGACTTTACAAGACAGATGGTTCTCCAGTACTTCCTAAATATTTTAAATGTGCACAGAAAAGCTCAATTCATTTCAGTGTCTAAAATTCACACAGTTCTACCATGATTTTCTCATGATATTCTAGAAGACACAAAAGTCTCCTTGTGGGGTATGTAAAACATTTGGATCAGACAAAACTAAAGTATGACATTTCTATCAAAGAAAACTTGTAAAATATATTTACCACCTCTGTAAAATAAACTGTTATCTCTAAAGAAAATCAACAGATTATGATGCACACCATATGTCTGTCTGTCTATATGTGAGGATTAACATTAATACAAACCTAAATACCATTCTCCTTAGTAAACTGATAAACACAATATAATGATGTCTTTTTTTTAAAGTTTTGATTGATGCTAATTGTTGTGGTTCTAGGCTAACTGTTGTGGTTTTAGGCTAACTGTTGTGGTTCTAGGCTAATTTTTGGTTCCAGCCAAATTTTTGTAGTTCAGGCTATTGATGAGGTTCAGGTTAATTGTTTAGGATCTTTACATTAAGTAAAACTTTGTTTAAGCAGAGAGTAAGTGAATCTTTTCTGTCATGTGTCTCTTGATTTGATTATCCATGCCCTCAGCCTTTAGGTACCAAAGTTTATTTTGCACATTTACCAACAAAACATCAAGTTAAAACAAAAAGCAGTAGAAAATAGCAATTGAATGAAAATAACAATATAAATGATATGGTCTTATGGAAGTGATTCAATTTTATAAAAAAAATATGTTGTAGGATGTGGGTGGGTGTGATGTAAAATTTTCTATTTCACAGTATACAGACAAATGTAACCAGACATGTTTAAACTTGAATAGGTACCATGTTCTGCATTAGGTACCATTTCCTGATTAGGAACCATATTCTTGATTAGGTACCATATTCCTGATTAGGTACCATTTCCTGGTTAGGTACCATATTCCTGAGTAGGAATACAAATTCCTGAAGAAACTAGGAAAGAGAGGTGGGAAAAATGGGAGTATTTCTTAAGCAGTATAATTCCAGTCAAGAATATATTAATGGTTATTATTAAGAAAGACAAAATTTGTGCAATATGCTAGCAAAGACATCATTGTATAACTGTCAATTTGAATTAGAAAGTTATGAGTTCAATGACTTAATTAAATCTCTAAATGTCATATTACATGTGTTACCTCTATCTTTTATTTTATACAAGTTTTTACAGGATTATAACAATAATACATGCTTACCATGGAATTGCAAGAGAATGTAAAAGATGGTGCACAGTACCCCTATTCAGGCAAATTTTAAGGGGGTGGGGGCAAATCAAGACCATAGGATATTTTTTCAGTTAAAAATGATAATTTATAAATTTGTCTTTGCTGTATACATCCTGTTCCTAATGACACTAATGAATGTTACTCAATCCAGACTTCACTATGTCCCATTCCTAATGACACTACTGAATGTTACTTAATCCAGACTTCACTAAGTCCCATTACTAATGACACTACTGAATGTTACTCAATCCAGACTTCACTATGTCCCATTCCTAATGACACTACTGAATGTTACTCAATCCAGACTTCACTATGTCCCATTCCTAATGACACTACTGAATGTTACTTAATCCAGACTTCACTAAGTCCCATTACTAATGACACTAATGAATAGTACTCAATCCAGACTTCACTATGTCCCATTCCTAATGACACTACTGAATGTTACTTAATCCAGACTTCACTAAGTCCCATTACTAATGACACTAATGAATAGTACTCAATCCAGACTTCACTATGTCCCATTCCTAATGACACTACTGAATGTTACTTAATCCAGACTTCACTAAGTCCCATTACTAATGACACTAATGAATGGTACTCAATCCAGACTTCACTATGTCCATTCCTAATGACACTAATGAATGGTACTTAATCCAGACTTCACTAAGTCCCATTACTAATGACACTAATGAATGGTACTTAATCCAGACTTCACTAAGTCCCATTCCTGATGACACTAATGAATGGTACTCACTCAATCAAACGAACGGTAACCAATCCAGACTTTGCTATGTCCTGTTCCTAATGACACTAAATGAACAGTACTCAATCCAGACTTCACTATGTCCATTCCTAATGACACTAAATGAACAGTACTCAATCCAGACTTCACTATGTCCCAATCCTAATGACACTAAATGAACGGTACTCAATCCAGACTTCACTATGTCCTGTTCCTAATGACACTAAATGAACGGTACTCAATCCAGACTTCACTATGTCCAATTCCTAATGGCACTAATGAATGGTACTCAATCAAATAAATGGTACTCAAATTCATACTTCACTATGTCCTGTTCCTAATGACACTAAAGGAATGGTACTCAATTCAGACTTCACTATGTCCTGTACCTAATGACACTAAATGAATGGTACTCAATCCAGACTTGATAAAGTCAAGCATGAGGTTGACTTGTTTGGGAATGAAACCCTAATATTGTTGAATGAGGATCATTTAAAATGGTGGAAAACTTAGCAGTACAAGCTTCCAATCCTTGCACAAGTAGCCAGGTAAAACATATGCACTCCTGCAAATTTCAAAGAAGTCTTTATTACAGCTGAAGACCTTGTTACTGCACAGTGGGCTGATTGAGTTCAGACACTGTTGACATGTTCATTTTCTTAGAGAAAAAATATGTAGTTATTTATTTAATGTGTTAGTAAAATATACTTAAGATTGTTCAAATGTGTTGAAGCATCTAGAACAATATTCCTATGAAGTTCCAATAAAAACAGACAGACTAGAAATGACAGCCAGATTATTTACTGATACTTTGGCTGCTTTCAAGTCTTTATAGACTTGTTTCATTTTTATGTTAATTTTATATGTCTAACTGACTACCATTTATATGATAACATCACTCAGAGATATTGAATTTTACAAGTAATAAATGATACAGTGATTATTTTATTGTTTTCATTAAGTGTTACTTTCAATACACATTGCAGTATGGAATTAGTATATTGCAATATGCATTTAGTATATTACACTATGGCTTGGGGCATATTGTTGTACCCCTAGATGTTAATGACCTTAGTGTGAAAAAGTTAAAGGACTTTTCATATTGGTGCAAAAAAAATGTACTGTACTACCTATTTGGGACAATCAGCCACATAATGGGGCTATTTGCAACCATGTGTTGTATATTACAAGCTATTTGCAACCCTGTATTGTACATTTCAAGCTATTTGCAACCCTATGTGTTGTATATTACAAGCTATCTGCAACACTGTGTTGTACATTTCAGGCTATCTGCAAACCTGTGTTGTAGATTTCAAGCTATCTGCACTGAAGTGTACATTACAAGCAGGTTAACCCTGATTACTTCCTTTCTAGACTGTTGCTTTATTGTTTTCTAGGGGTTTGTTTCCCATAGAGATTAACTGGAATTAAGAATTTAATTAGCAAATTGCCTTGACTTGATTTCAAACTAATTTATTGAGAAGAATTTGGTAATAAATTGACATCTTTTGCAAAAGATTTCAAATTGTTTATACCAAAATGTTGTCTGTTAAATTTGGTGACAATCTTAGGTGGTTTTTTGAGATAACATGAGTAAAAAAGATTTATATATACTGTATTTAGTAATAAGGGCCAAATTTTATTACAGATCAGCATCATTTTGTACAAATTTAAAAAAAACCTTTACACCAAGATTCACTATTAATGTTGTGTAAAAGCATAGCTAAACAAACCTACAGGGGCATAAAACAAACCAATACAATGTCATAAAGCAAACCTATACAATGTCATAAACCAAACTTACATAATGTCATAAAGCAAACCAATACAATGTCATAAAGCGAACTAATACAAGGTCATAAAGCAAACCAATACAAGGTCATAAAACAAACCTATACATGGGCATAAAACAAACCTATACAGGGGCATAAAAAACATATAAGGAAACCTATACAAGGGCATACATTAAACCTATATAAGACCATAACACAAACCTATACAAGGGCATAAAGCAAACCAATACAATGTCATCAAGCAAACCTATACAAGTGCATAAAGCATACCTATATAAGGGCATAAAGCAAACCTAAGCAAGGTCATAAAAGCAGACCTTAAGAAGGGCATAAAGCAAACCTATACCAGGGCATAAGCCAAACCTATACAAGGTAATAAACCAAACCTGAACAAGGGCATAGCCAAGTATAACCTGTAAATGTAAAGAGCAAACAATACTTGTTCAGGAGCAAAGATAAGCACATTAAAACTGAATCATAATTAATAGTAGTTGTATGGCAGCATAGCTAAGCATACTTATACAAAGGCATAAATCAGTACACCTATGTAGGAGCATCAAATCATACTTATACAGGTAAAAAGCTAATAACATTTGTACAGTGAAATAGATATTAACACATGTACAGGAAAATAACTAATAAATCTTGTACATTGAAATAGATAATAACACTTGTACAGGAAAATAGCTAATAATTAAAAACTTGTCCAAAGAAATAAATCACATTAGTACAGCAGCATAGTAAAACACACTTATAAAACAGGGGTACAGCAGTGAACAGATATTCTTGTGCATAATTAGGCATTTTTGTACTGGCTTATAGCTAGCAGATTTGTTCAAGGGCATAGCAAAACACACTGATACTGTGGTATAGCTAATTGTACTTGTACAGGTACACAGTTAATTGTACTTGCATAGGTCATATCTATTTATTCAGGGGAATAGCTAACAACACTTGTACTTGGGGATAGCTAAGCACAGTTGTACTAGGAGATGTATAATAATTCTTGTACAGGAAAACAGCAATTTGACAATGGCATGGGCTAGCATACTTATACAAGCTCACACTGTTGCAAAATTTTGCAAGGAAGCATCCTCATTTTATATCATCTTATTGACTCATTTGTATCATATTTTCCAGAGCAAAGTGCAAGGCATAGTGAGTCAATTGGTATCAAGTAGTGACATCAAGACAATGTTACAGGGTTTTCATTATCTGTAATTGAAAAACTAAGAGATGTGCAAATTCCATGTAAGCCTTGCATTAAACTTTGCAAGCAAATCACACAAATCACAAGTGATGTGTGACACTGCAATTGACCATCAACCATCTCAGAAACAATTCACTTGGTGTAATTGTCTCATTTTTACAGAACTATAATTGCCTGGTAATATCTCATTGATATATAATTGGTTAATTTGTAATGTTTGAACCATATGTTAAATTATTTTTGGTCTGTAATGACTAGGTACAGGGTAGGTGGTGGTCACAATGACAATAAATTGCTTTTTACTGTCAATTTCCTTAGTAGAAAGGGTGGATAAAAATTGATATATGAGACAGACACATGCTGACATTCCTTTTCTCAGCAGGAATCCTTAATTTCACAATTCAGGCCCTTAATTTCTGTATCATGAAATTATAAACAAAAGCTCTTTGGGGACTATGAGAAACTATCTAGCTTTATTACACCAATGGCAGAAATGTTTACCATTTTATACTGGCCAAATTACTCCATTGTCAGTGTCATTTTATGAACAGATAAATATTGTGTGGAATCGCATGAGCAGATAACTGATTTGTGTCATTTAAATGGCAAACTAGCTGTTTTGTGAAATATTCATGAACTGTTTGTAGAACTAACTGTTTTGTGTCATCTCATGGGTAAATAACTATTGTGCAATCTCAAGTTTTGTTTACTTGCATTCTTTTGAAAAGAATAAGATATCATTTTTCAATACTGTCTCTGTAAGGGAATATTCCACAGAAATCCTTTGCAACAATTTGCCCTCTGATTTTAAATCATCTTTATGCCACAGATCTAATTGTCTGAAACATTAAGTCTGACATACACATTGTTGCAAACACATATTTGCAAAATTGTGCATTCAAATGTTACTGGAATTTGTAAGAAAGACATCAAGGGAGAATAGAGATTATTTAGATGAACAACCTGCCATTGTAGTATTAGTATTAGTAGTAGTAGTAGTAGTAGTAGTAGTAGTAGTAGTAGTAGTAGTAGTAGTAGTATTTGCATCATCATCTGAAAAATGTATGCACTATATTTCTGAAAATTTGTATCAAATGCTATATAGATTTATGGCATCAAAGAACCAATTACTGGCATCAAAGTACCATTTACTGGCTTCACAGAATCAATCATTGGCATCACAGTACCATTAACTGGCTTCACTGTACCATTTACTGGCTTCACAGTACCATTTACTGGCTTCACAGAACCAATTACTGGCATCACAGTACCATTTACTTGCTTCACAGAACCAAATACTGGTTTAACAGAACCAAGTGGATTCACAATACCCAATTACTAGCTTCACAAAACAAATTACTGTTTTTAGAGAACCAATTACTGGGTTCACATAAACATCATCTGACCACACAGAACTAAAAAAATAGTTTCATAAAACCAATAACTGACTTCATAGAACCAACTTCTGGGTTCATAAAACCAAAAACATGTACTGGCTTCACAGAACCAATTAATACCTTAGTGAACCAATTTTTGGCTTTATAGGATCAACTTCTGGCTTCACAAAACAAACTAATGGCTCCACAAAACCCATTTATGGTTTTAGAAAGCAAACTAATAGCATCACAAAACCTATTTATGGCCTTAGAAAGAAAACTAATGACTACAAAAGACCCATTTATGGCCTTAGAAAGCAAACTAATAGCTGCACTAGACCCATTTATGGCCTGAGAAAGCAAACTAATGGCTACACAAGACCCATTTATGGCCTTAGAAAGCAAACTAATGACCACAAAAGACCCATTTATGGCCTTAGAAAGCAAACTAATAGCTACACTAGACCCATTTATGGCCTTAGAAATCAAACTAATGGCTACACAAGACCCATTTATGGCCATAGAAAGCCAACTAATGGTTTCAAAAAACCAATTTTTGGCTTCACTGAACCAATTACTGGCATCACAGAACAAACTAATGGCTAAACAAGACCCATTTATGGCCTTAGAAAGCAAACTAATAGCTACTCTAGACCTATTTATGGCCTTAGAAAGCAAACTAATGGCTACACAAGACCAATTTATGGCCTTAGAAAGCAAACTAAAAGCTAAACTAGACCCATTTATGGCCTTAGAAAGCAAGCTAATGGCTACACAAGACCCATTTATGGCCATAGAAACCAAACTAATGGCTACACAAGACCCATTTATGGCCTTAGAAAGCCAACTAATGACTTCAAAAAACCAATTTCTGGCTTCAATGAACCAAATCCTGGCATCACAAAACAAACTAATGGCTACACAAGACACATATATAGCCTTAGAAAGCAAACTAATAGCTACACTAGACCCATTTATGGCTGTAGAAAGCAAACTAATGGCTACACAAGACACATTTATGGCCTTAGAAAGCAATTTAATGGCTACACAAGACCAATTTATGGCCTTAGAAAGCAAACTAATAGCTACACTAGACCCATTTATGGCCTTAGAGAGCAAACTAATAGATACACAAGACCCATTTATGGCCCTAGAACGCAAACTAATGGCTTCAAAAAACCAATTTCTGGCTTCGGTGAACCAATTACTGCATCACAGAACAAACTAATGGCTACACAAGACCCATTTATGGCCTTAGGAAGCCAACTAATGGCTACACTAGACCCATTTATGGCCTTAGAAAGCAAACTAATGGCTTTACAAAACCCATTTATGGCCTTAGAAAGCAAATTAATAGATACACTAGACCCATTTATGGCCTTAGAAAGCAAATTAATAGATACACTAGACCCATTTATGGCCTAAGAAAGCAAAATAATGGCTACACAAGACCCATTTGTGGCCTTAGAAAGCAAGCTAATGGCTACAAAAAACCCATTTATGGCCTTAGAAAGCAAATTAATAGCTATACTAGACCCATTTATAGCTTTAGAAAGCAAACTAATGGCTACACAAGACCCATTTATAACCTTAAAAAGCCAACTAATGGACTAAAAAATATAATTTCTGGCTTCACTGAAACAATTACTGGAATCACAGAACAAACTAATGGCTACACAAGACCCCTTTATGGCCTTAGAAATCAAACTAATGGCTACACAAGACCATTTTTGGCCTTAGAAAGCAAAGTAATAGCTACAGAAGAACCATTTATGGCCTTAGAAAGCAAACTAATGGCTACAGGAGACCCATTTATGGCCTTAGAAAGCAAACTAATGGCTACACTAGACACATTTATGTCCTTAGAAAGCAAACTAATGGCTACAGGAGACCCATTTATGGCCTTAGAAAGCAAAATAATAGCTACACAAGACCCATTTATGGCCTTAGAAAGCAAACTAATGGCTACACAAGACCCATTTATGGCCTTAGAAAGCAAACTAATAGATACACAAGACCCATTTATGGCCCTAGAAAGCAAACTAATGGCTTCAAAAAGCAATTTCTGGCTTTGCTGAACCAATTACTGCATCACAGATCAAACTAATGGCTACACAAGACCCATTTATAGCCTTAGGAAGCCAACTAATGGCTACACAAGACCCATTTATGGCCTTAGAAAGCAAACTAATGGCTACACAAGACCCATTTATGGCCTTAGAAAGCCAAGTAATGACTACACAAGTACCCATTTATGGCCTTAGAAAGCAAATTAATGGCTACACAAGACCCATTTATGTCCTTAGAAAGCAAATTAATAGATACACAAGACCCATTTATGGCCTTAGAAAGCAAATTAATAACTACACTAGACCCATTTATGGCCTTAGAAAGCAAACAAGTAGATACACAAGACCCATTTATGGCCCTAAAAAGCAAACTAATGGCTTCAAAAAACCAATTTCTGGCTTTGCTGAACCAATTACTGCATCACAGAATAAACTAATGGTTACACAAGACCCATGTATGGCCTTAGAAAGCCAACTAATAGCTTCAAAAACAAATTATTACACAAGACCCATTTATGGCCTTAGAAAGCAAACTAATGACTACAAAAAACCCATTTATGGCCTTAGAAAGCAAACTAATAGCTACACAAGACCCATTTATGGCCTTAGAAAGCAAACTAATGGCTACACAAAACCCATTTATGGCCTTAGAAAGCAAATTAATAGCTACACTAGACCCATTTATGGCCTTAGAAATGAAACTAATGGCTACACAAGACCCATTTATGGCCTTAGAAAGCCAACTAATAGCTTCAGAAAACAAATTTCTACACAAGACCCATTTATGGCCTTAGAAATCAGATTAATAGCTACACTAGACCCATTTGTGGCCTTAGAAAGCAAACTAATGGCTACACAATACCCATTTATAGCCTTAGAAAGCCAACTAATGGCTTCACAAAGACCCATTTATGGCCTAAGAAAGCAAACTAATGGCTACACAAGACCCATTTATGGCCTTAGAAAGCAAACTAATGGCTACACAAGACCCATTTATGGCCTTAGAAAGCAAACTAATGGCTACACAAGACCCATTTTTGTGGCCTTAGAAAGCAAACTAATGGCTTCAAAAAACCAATTTTTGGCTTCACTGAACCAATTACTGGCATCACAGAACAAACTAATGGCTACACAAGACCCATTTATGGCCTTAGAAAGCCAACTAATAGCTACAAAAGACCCATTTATGGCCTTAGGAAGCAAACTAATGGCTACACAAGACCCATTTATGGCCAAAGAAAACAAACTAATAGCCACACAAGACCCATTTATAGCCTTAGAAAGCAAACTAATGGCTACACAAGACCCATTTATGGCCTTAGAAAGCAAACTAATGACCACAAAAGACCCATTTATGGCCTTAGAAAGCAAACTAATGGCTACACAAGACCCATTTATGGCCTTAGAAAGCCAACTAATAGCTTCAGAAAACAAATTTCTATACAAGACCCATTTATGGCCTTAGAAAGCCAACTAATAGCTTCAAAAAACAAAATTCACAGAAACAATTACTGGCTTCACAGAACCAACTAATGGCTTCACAAGATCCATTTATTGTGTCATTTCAAGTTTTGTTGGCTTGCATTCTTTTGAAAAGAATAAGATATAATTTCTCAATACTGTCTCTGTAATGGAATATTCCACAGAAATCCTTTGCAACAATTTGCCCTCTGACTTCAAGCAAACTTAGAAAGCAAACTAATGACTTCAAAAAACCCTTTTCTGGCTTCACAGAAACAATTACTGGCTTCACACAACCAACTATTAGCTTCACAGAACCAATTATGGGCTTCTCAGAACCAATTACTGGCCTAATTAGTAGCAAATATTGTTTGGAGTATGAACAGATAAGTGATGATTGTAATGCATAAATAAATACAAGGATGTATTTATCCTCTAGTTGGTTTTGCCCATGAAAGGTGCATAGCATTTTAAAGTATGTACTTACACCTTGAAATTGACATATATGGAAAACAATTTAGACAATGATGCACTCTTGCAATAGCCCTACATTTAAGGAAACATAACCCTTGATGGAGTGCTACAAAAGATTGGGCATATACTATTATCAAGGTACAAAACAACCAATACCATAAACAGTGAACACTGATACATTTTCTTAGTAACATCCCTACAAGTCTGTCTTGTTTGATTTATCAGGTTTCTAAGTGATGGAGATGAACTATTGCAAGTGGTGGTGGTTGTGACAATTTTTGTTGTGACACAAATTAGAAGAATAAGAAAAAAGAAGTTGTTGACTGTCAATTAATGGTACCTGCAGCAGATTATTGGCAATATCATGCTAAGGAAATGCAAGACAAATACATTTACCAAGCATGCACTGAAATGGCCAAACCTCACTAGCTTAATTGGTATGAAATCTACATCCTTTGGATTATGGGCTCAATCTACTTACATGTACTTACTGTAGCACTAACAGAACTAGTGGCAACATCATTAATAGTAGTTGTGGCAACAGCAATAATAGTAGTAGTGGCAACAGCAGTAATAGTAGTAGTGACAACAACAGTAATAGTAGTAGTGGCAACAGTAGTAATAGTAGTTGTGGCAACAGCAATAAAAGTAGTTGTGGCAACAGCAGTATTAGTAGTAGTGGCAACAGCAGTAATAGTAGTAGTGGCAACAGTAGTAATAGTAGTAGTGGCAACAGCAATAAAAGTAGTAGTGGCAACAGCAGAAATAGTAGTAGTGGCAACAGCAGTAATAGTAGTAGTGGCAACAGTAGTAATAGTAGTAGTGGCAACAGCAATAAAAGTAGTAGTGGCAACAGCAGAAATAGTAGTAGTGGCAACAGCAGTAATAGTAGTAGTGGCAACAGTAGTAATAGTAGTAGTGGCAACAGCAATAAAAGTAGTAGTGGCAACAGCAGAAATAGTAGTAGTGGCAACAGCAGTAATAGTAGTAGTGGCAACAGCAGTAATAGTAGTAGTGGCAACAGCAGTAATAGTAGTAGTGGCAACAGTAGTAATGGTAGTAGTGACAACAGCAGTAATAGTAGTAGTGGCAACAGCAGTAATAGTAGTAGTGGCAACAGCAGTAATAGTAGTAGTGGCAACAGCAGTAATAGTAGTAGTGGCAACAGCAGTAATAGTAGTAGTGGCAACAGTAGTAATGGTAGTAGTGGCAACAGTAGTAATAGTAGTTGTGGCAACAGTAGTAATAGTAGTTGTGGCAACAGTAGTAATAGTAGTTGTGGCAACAGTAGTAATAGTAGTAGTGGCAACAGTAGTAATAGTAGTTGTGGCAACAGTAGTAATAGTAGTTGTGGCAACAGTAGTAATAGTAGTTGTGGCAACAGCAGTAATAGTAGTAGTGGCAACAGCAGTAATGGTAGTAGTGGCAACAGCAGTAATAGTATTGGTTGTAAAACAGTAGTAAAAGATGAGTATTAAATGACAATGAATCACAGCAATGGCAAAGACTCTAATGCCATTAATCACAGCAATGGCAAAGACTCTAATGCCATTAATCACAGCAATGGCAAAGACTCTAATGCCATTAATCACAGCAATGGCAAAGACTCTAATGCCATTAATCACAGCAATGGCAAAGACTCTAATGCCATTAATCACAGCAATGGCAAAGACTCTAATGCCATTAATCACAGCAATGGCAAAGACTCTAATGCCATTAATCACAGCAATGGCAAAGACTGTAATGCCATTAATCACAGCAATGACAAAGACTGTAATGCCAATAATCACAGCAATGACAAAGACTGTAATGCCAATAATCACAGCAATGACAAAGACTGTAATGCCAATAATCACAGCAATGACAAAGACTGTAATGCCAATAATCACAGCAATGGCAAAGACTGCAATGCCATTAATCACAGCAATGACAAAGACTGTAATGCCAATAATCACAGCAATGACAAAGACTCTAATGCCATTAATCACAGCAATGGCAAAGACTGTAATGCCAATAATCACAGCAATGGCAAAGACTGCAATGCCATTAATCACAGCAATGGCAAAGACTCTAATGCCATTAATCACAGCAATGGCAAAGACTCTAATGCCATTAATCACAGCAATGGCAAAGACTGTAATGCCAATAATCACAGCAATGACAAAGACTGTAATGCCAATAATCACAGCAATGACAAAGACTCTAATGCCATTAATCACAGCAATGGCAAAGACTGTAATACCAATAATCACAGCAATGGCAAAGACTGCAATGTCATTAATCACAGCAATGGCAAAGACTCTAATGCCATTAATCACAGCAATGACAAAGACTGCAATGCCATTAATCACAGCAATGGCAAAGACTGCAATGCCATTAATCACAGCAATGGCAAAGACTGTAATGCCATTAATCACAGCAATGGCAAAGACTGTAATGCCAATAATCACAGCAATGGCAAAGACTCTAATGCCATTAATCACAGCAATGGCAAAGACTGTAATGCCAATAATCACAGCAATGACAAAGACTGCAATGCCAATAATCACAGCAATGGCAAAGACTGTAATGCCATTAATCACAGCAATGGCAAAGACTGTAATGCCAATAATCACAGCAATGACAAAGACTGTAATGTCAATAATCACAGCAATGACAAAGACTGTAATGCCAATAATCACAGCAATGACAAAGACTGTAATGCCAATAATCACAGCAATGACAAAGACTGTAATGCCAATAATCACAGCAATGACAAAGACTCTAATGCCATTAATCACAGCAATGGCAAAGACTGTAATGCCAATAATCACAGCAATGACAAAGACTGTAATGCCAATAATCACAGCAATGGCAAAGACTGTAATGCCAATAATCACAGCAATGACAAAGACTCTAATGCCATTAATCACAGCAATGGCAAAGACTGTAATGCCAATAATCACAGCAATGACAAAGACTGTAATGCTAATGATTATAGCCATGTCAATGAAGACAGTGATGACTATGAAGACAGCAATGACAATGAAAACTTTGATGTCAATGATCACAGCAATTGGTACAATGACAATAAAGAGTGATGCCAATGATGCTAGAGATTACTATGAAGATAAGAATGACAAAGACTGTAATGCCAATAATCACAGCAATGACAAAGACTGCAATGCCAATAATCACAGCAATGACAAAGACTGTAATGCCAATAATCACAGCAATGACAAAGACTGTAATGCCAATAATCACAGCAATGACAAAGACTATAATGCCAATAATCACAGCAATGACAAAGACTGCAATGCCATTAATCACAGCAATGACAAAGACTGTAATGCCATTAATCACAGCAATGGCAAAGACTGTAATGCCAATAATCACAGCAATGACAAAGACTGTAATGTCAATAATCACAGCAATGACAAAGACTGTAATGCCAATAATCACAGCAATGACAAAGACTGTAATGCCAATAATCACAGCAATGACAAAGACTGTAATGCCAATAATCACAGCAATGACAAAGACTGTAATGCCTATAATCACAGCAATGACAAAGACTGTAATGCCAATAATCACAGCAATGACAAAGACTGCAATGCCATTAATCACAGCAATGACAAAGACTGCAATGCCATTAATCACAGCAATGGCAAAGACTGTAATGCCAATAATCACAGCAATGACAAAGACTGTAATGCCAATAATCACAGCAATGACAAAGACTGTAATGCCAATAATCACAGCAATGACAAAGACTGTAATGCCAATAATCACAGCAATGACAAAGACTGTAATGCCAATAATCACAGCAATGACAAAGACTGTAATGCCAATAATCACAGCAATGACAAAGACTGTAATGCCTATAATCACAGCAATGGCAAAGACTGTAATGCCAATAATCACAGCAATGACAAAGACTGTAATGCCAATAATCACAGCAATGACAAAGACTGTAATGCCAATAATCACAGCAATGACAAAGACTGTAATGCCAATAATCACAGCAATGGCAAAGACTGCAATGCTAATAATCACAGCAATGACATAGACTGTAATGCCAATAATCACAGCAATGACAAAGACTGTAATGCCAATAATCACAGCAATGACAAAGACTGTAATGCCATTAATCACAGCAATGGCAAAGACTGTAATGCCAATAATCACAGCAATGACAAAGACTGTAATGCCAATAATCACAGCAATGACAAAGACTGTAATGCCATTAATCACAGCAATGACAAAGACTGTAATGTCAATAATCACAGCAATGACAAAGACTGTAATGCCAATAATCACAGCAATGACAAAGACTGTAATGCCAATAATCACAGCAATGACAAAGACTGTAATGCCAATAATCACAGCAATGACAAAGACTGTAATGCCAATAATCACAGCAATGACAAAGACTGTAATGCCAATAATCACAGCAATGACAAAGACTGCAATGCCATTAATCACAGCAATGACAAAGACTGCAATGCCATTAATCACAGCAATGGCAAAGACTGTAATGCCAATAATCACAGCAATGACAAAGACTGTAATGCCAATAATCACAGCAATGACAAAGACTGTAATGCCAATAATCACAGCAATGACAAAGACTGTAATGCCAATAATCACAGCAATGACAAAGACTGTAATGCCAATAATCACAGCAATGACAAAGACTGTAATGCCAATAATCACAGCAATGACAAAGACTGTAATGCCAATAATCACAGCAATGACAAAGACTGTAATGCCTATAATCACAGCAATGGCAAAGACTGTAATGCCAATAATCACAGCAATGACAAAGACTGTAATGCCAATAATCACAGCAATGACAAAGACTGTAATGCCAATAATCACAGCAATGACAAAGACTGTAATGCCAATAATCACAGCAATGGCAAAGACTGCAATGCTAATAATCACAGCAATGACATAGACTGTAATGCCAATAATCACAGCAATGACAAAGACTGTAATGCCAATAATCACAGCAATGACAAAGACTGTAATGCCATTAATCACAGCAATGGCAAAGACTGTAATGCCAATAATCACAGCAATGACAAAGACTGTAATGCCAATAATCACAGCAATGACAAAGACTGTAATGCCATTAATCACAGCAATGACAAAGACTGTAATGCCAATAATCACAGCAATGACAAAGGCTGTAATGCCAATAATCACAGCAATGACAAAGACTGTAATGTCAATAATCACAGCAATGACAAAAACTGTAATGCCAATAATCACAGCAATGACAAAGACTGTAATGCCATTAATCACAGCAAGGACAAAAACTGTAATGCTAATGATTATAGCCATGTCAATGAAGACAGTGATGACTATGAAGACAGCAATGACAATGAAAACTTTGATGTCAATGATCACAGCAATGGGAACAATGACAATAAAGAGTGATGCCAATGATGCTAGAGATTACTATGAAGATAAGAATGACAACGACAGTTATGCCAATGATCAAAGCAATGACAATGAAAACTGCAATGACAGTGATGACTATGAAAACTGATGCCAAAGTTTACAGTGATGACAATCAAAACAGCAATAACAATGAAGACAGTAATGATAATGAAGACTGTGATGCCAATAATCACAGCAAGAATGAAAACTGTGATGAGATGAGTATATTGGCTGTCCTGTACTTTTAAATCAGGAAAATTTTTAATAAAAAAGTTTTAGATATTCAAACTTCACATAAGGGAGATTTGTTTCATCACTAATGTTTTGTTTTTGCTGGAATTATTTTATCAGGAGTGTACAAGAAAATTCCATATCTGGTTAATTACACCATCCCTGACCATATGTTTGAAGGATTCCATCAACACAACATCCAACTTCCTCCACCTACCACATACAACCTTCCAACAGACCTTACTCAAAATTAGACTAGTTCTCAAACTTAGTGAGACTCTGCCAAAGACAATTAGTAAAATTTATGGGTTCTTGCTTTTCAAGATCTGGTACTATCCAGAGAGGCCTGGATAAGTTATGTTTAATTAGATGACTGGTATAGCACATATTTTGACAATACCTGGAGTTTAATGCCATACAATGTATAATTAGCTGAAACCTAATAACTGGATTAAAACTGGCCAATATGTCCCTTGGATAGCCTCCAAGATTCTGGAGGCAACCACAACTTGCCAAACAGGAAAACAATGCAGCCAGAATTGTATAATGTGCCATAACACAAAGGAATTTCCTTAATAAATTGCAAAGTAAAATGCAATGCAGTTTTTTATGCATATGGGTCTTGCTTCATTTTTTCAGGTCATCTTAATGACATTTCTTTATGTAAGTGATACCTAAAGGAAAGGAATTGTGAAAATTTATTGAGCTCAGCTGTTCTTTAGGTCTGATTCAAAGTAACATTTGTTATGGATAGAATTCTAAAGTAAATTCCTTAGGGCAAAATGTTGCATAAAAATTAGAATTTAACTTCAGCAAAATGCTAACTTTGGAATTTCATAAGAATTGGTCTCAATAAATTATATCTCCTACTTGGACACATGTTTAAGCAAATTACCTGGTAATGTGTGATACAAAAGCATGCTACAACAGGCATAAATGACTCCAAGCATCATAAGATGCTATGAAATTAATCCCTGTTGTTTGGGTTTTTTTTGCAACACCACACATTCTATTCAAAATTCTATAATAAAGCTGTCTGCTGCAGCCCTCTCAAAGTATAAGACAAGTTTTTTTAAAAAAAAAATCCAAAATGAAGCGAGAAAACTGCCAATGTAGGCATGGCCAGATAGCAAACCATGAGAAATAGGTCACAGTGATCTTACAATGATGGCTGTAGTACTTACCATAAAACATTTATATATCAAGCCATGTGGCTTTTTAAAGCAACCTGAGCTAGTACATCACAAAGAGTCCCACTAACTGCAAATTAATAGACATTGCAAAGGAGCCCCAATCAATACAATTTAATGTGTGCACACTATAATTTAATGGGTGCATCACAAAGGACCCCATTTCTCTGCAATTTAATTGGTATATTCCAAAGGGCCCCACTAAGTGCAGTGTAATGAATGTATCACAAAGGGCACAAACTCTCTGCAATTTAATGGGTGCATCATAAAGGGGTTCCATTAACTGCAATTTAATGGATGAATCATAAAGGGGTCCCATTAACTGCAATTTAATGAATGAATCACAAAAGGCCCCCACTCAATGAAATTTAATGAACCAATCACAAAAGGCCCCCACTCAATGCTATTTAATGAATGAATCACAAAGGATACCACTCAATGCTATTTAATGAATGAATCACAAAGGGCCCCCACTCAATACTATTTAATGAATGAATCACAAAGGACACCACTCAATGCTATTTTATGAATGAACCACAAAGGGCCACCACTCAATGCTATTTAATGGATGAATCACAAAGGACACCACTCAATGCTATTCAATGAATGAATCACAAAAGGCCCCCACTCAATGCTATTTAATGAATGAATCACAAAAGGTCCCCACTCAATGCAATTTAATGAATGAATCACAAAGGACACCACTCAATGCTATTTAATGAATGAATCACAAAGAGCCCCACTCAATGCTATTTAATGAATGAATCAAAAAGAGCCCTACTCAATGCTATTTAATGAATGAATCACAAAGGGCCCCCACTCAATGCTATTTAATGAATGAATCACAAAAGGTCCCCACTCAATGCAATTTAATGAATGAATCACAAAGGACACCACTCAATGCTATTTAATGAATGAATCAAAAAGAGCCCTACTCAATGCTATTTAATGAATGAATCACAAAGGGCCCCCACTCAATGCTATTTAATGAATGAATCACAAAGGACACCACTCAATGCTATTTAATGGATGAATCACAAAGGACACAACTCAATGCTATTTAATGAATGAATCACAAAGGGCCCCCACTCAATGCTATTTAATGAATGAATCACAAAGGACACCACTCAATGCTATTTAATGAATGAATCACAAAGGGCCCCAATCAATGCTATTTAATGAATGAATCACAAAGGACACCACTCAATGCTATTTAATGAATGAATCACAAAGGACACCACTCAATGCTATTTAATGAATGAATCACAAAGGATACCACTCAATGCTATTTAATGGATGAATCACAAAGGACACCACTCAATGCTATTTAATGGATGAATCACAAAGGGCCCCCACTCAATGCTATTTAATGAATGAATCACAAAAGGGCCCCACTCAATGCTATTTAATGAATGAATCACAAAGGACCCCACTCAATGCTATTTAATGAATGAATCACAAAGGACACCACTCAATGCTATTTAATGAATGAATCACAAAGGGTCCCCACTCAATGCTATTTAATGAATGAATCACAAAGGGCCCCCACTCAATGCTATTTAATGAATGAATCACAAAGGACACCACTCAATGCTATTTAATGGATGAATCACAAAGGACACAACTCAATGCTATTTAATGAATGAATCACAAAGGGCCCCCACTCAATGCTATTTAATGAATGAATCACAAAGGACATCACTCAATGCTATTTAATGAATGAATCACAAACAGCCCCCACTCAATGCTATTTAATGAATGAATCACAAAGGACACCACTCAATGCTATTTAATGAATGAATCACAAAGGGCCCCCACTCAATGCTATTTAATGAATGAATCACAAAGGACACCACTCAATGATATTTAATGAATGAATCACAAAGGACACCACTCAATGCTATTTAATGAATGAATCACAAAGGATACCACTCAATGCTATTTAATGGATGAATCACAAAGGACACCACTCAATGCTATTTAATGGATGAATCACAAAGGGTCCCCACTCAATGCTATTCAATGAATGAATCACAAAGGGCTCCCACTCAATACTATTTAATGAATAAATCACAAAGGACACCACTCAATGCTATTTAATGGATGAATCACAAAGGACACCACTCAATGCTATTTAATGAATGAATCACAAAGGGCCCCCACTCAATGCTGTTTAATAAATGAATCACAAAGGGCACCACTCAATGCTATTTAATGAATGAATCACAAAGGGCCCCACTCAATGCTATTTAATGAATGAATCACAAAGGACACCACTCAATGCTATTTAATGAATGAATCACAAAGGGTCCCCACTCAATGCTATTTAATGAATGAATCACAAAGGGCTCCCACTCAATACTATTTAATGAATAAATCACAAAGGACACCACTCAATGCTATTTAATGGATGAATCACAAAGGACACCACTCAATGCTATTTAATGAATGAATCACAAAGTGCCCCCACTCAATGCAGTTTAATAAATGAATCACAAAGGGCACCACTCAATGCTATTTAATGAATGAATCACAAAGGGCCCCCACCTAATGCTATTTAATGAATGAATCACAAAGGGCCCCCACTCAATGCTATTTAATGAATGAATCACAAAGGACACCACTCAATGATATTTAATGAATGAATCACAATGGACACCACTCAATGCTATTTAATGAATGAATCACAAAGGATACCACTCAATGCTATTTAATGGATGAATCACAAAGGGCCCCCACTCAATGATTTTTAATGAATGAAGAATGAATCACAAAGGGCCCCCACTCAATGCTATTTAATGAATGAATCACGAAGGGCCCCCACTCAATGCTATTTAATAAATGAATCACAAAGGACACCACTCAATGATATTTAATGAATGAATCACAAAGGACACCACTCAATGCTATTTAATGAATGAATCACAAAGGACACCACTCAATGCTATTTAATGGATGAATCACAAAGGACACCACTCAATGCTATTTAATGAATGAATCACAAAGGACACCACTCAATGATATTTAATGAATGAATCACAAAGGACACCACTCATTGCTATTTAATGAATGAATCACAAAGGGCCCCCACTCAATGCTATTTATTGAATGAATCACAAAGGACACCACTCAATGCTATTTAATGAATGAATTACAAAGGGCCCCCACTCAATGCTATTTAATGGATGAATCACAAAGGACACTACTCAATGCTATTTAATGGATGAATCACAAAGGGCCCCACTCAATGCTATTTAATGAATGATTCACAAAGGATACCACTCAATGCTATTTAATGGATGAATCACAAAGGATACCACTCAATGCTATTTAATGGATGAATCACAAAGGACACCACTCAATGCTATTTAATGAATGAATCACAAAGGACACCACTCAATGCTATTTAATGAATGAATCACAAAGGACACCACTCAATGCTATTTAATGAATGAATCACAAAGGACACCACTCAATGCTATTTAATGAATGAATCACAAAGGACACCACTCAATGCTATTTAATGAATGAATCACAAAGAACACCACTCAATGCTATTTAATGAATGAATCACAAAGGATACCACTCAATGCTATTTAATGAATGAATCACAAAGGACACCACTCAATGCTATTTAATGAATGAATCACAAAGGACACCACTCAATGCTATTTAATGAATGAATCACAAAGGACACCACTCAATGCTATTTAATGAATGAATCACAAAGGACACCACTCAATGATATTTAATGAATGAATCACAAAGGGCCCCCACTCAATGCTATTTAATGAATGAATCACAAAGGACACCACTCAATGCTATTTAATGAATGAATCACAAAGGGCCCATGCTCAATGCAATTTAATGCGTACATCACAAAGGGCTTCTGCTCAATCCAATTTACTGGGTACATCACAAAGGACCCCACTCAATCCAGTTTAAAGAGTTCATCCCAAAGGGTGTCTACTCAATCCAATTTAATGGGCAGAACACAAAGGGCTCCTCCACTCAATCCAATTTAATGGGCACATCACCAAAGGCCCCACTCAATTTAGTTTAATGGGTGCATCCAAAAGGGTCCCTGCTCAATACAATTTGCTCCATTTGGTATTATACAGAAGAATTTGTTGCAGAACCAAAGTTTGAACAGATTTGCAATCAGGGGCAATAACTCTTTAAATCAAGCTGTGGAGAAATGGAAATTACACTTCATTCAAGATCTTACCTATGTAATGGTGCATAACAACTCTGGATGAAATTAAAAATTCCTATGCATGGTTATGCTGTGGAAAGAGTAGCAGAACCTGCATCCAGGGGCCAAAACTCTACTAAATGATGATGTTGAATACTTGAAATTAAACTCCTTATAGGTCTCATAAAAATAGAACAAAGACTTGAATGTTATTTTGCAGGAACCAAAATTTGGAAAATGTTTAATCAGGAGGCCATAACAATTTCAAACAAGACCATATAAGGCATGTGCAAGTCTGTGAGACAATGTTCATACCATAAAAGGCCTATGAAACTATGTTTATACATTCCATTAGAATCTACCAAACAGTCCTTGAATGATGCTATACAATATGAAGAACATGTTTTGCAAAATGGAGTTGATGAGACAAAACCCATCAACTGTTTCCATGGAAACACTAAACACAAAATCATCAGAATATTCTGCATGGTTTGTATAGAATGCTTCTTACAGGAAGGATGCTTTGTAGTGGAGATTTCAAATTGGTGGCAAATGGGCAAAACTCATCAGAACTAAACCTGCAAAGATAAAATCTTTCAAAGAACATCCAGATATAATAAACAATTTGCCTCCTACAAGTGCCATCCAATCATGCACAAGGTCACACAGCTATGCTGGTTGCAACTGTAAACTAACAGAATGAAAAATGGATGGAAATGGATGGATGAAATAGGTCCTTAAGGCTACTCAATCTTGATATAGGGTTATAACAATGTTAGAAAAAATGACCTAAATACCAATCATAGCTTCCCGATGGAGAGATTGAGGAAGAAAATAATAAATCTGTAATAAATTCCCTGCAATTCAACCAAACGTTTGATTTCCAATACCAGACCAATAATTAATAATAATTAATTAATAATTAATTAATTAATAATAAAGATTCAACTAAAATTAAACTCAGCTATCTAATTCACATATTCAAATTCAAGAGAGTAATGTTATAAATAAATAGAATAATAAAATAGAATATTACAAGAATAAGGAATTTCAAATAGATATGAAAGTAGATATGAAACAAAATAACAATGATAAGAATGGTAATGTGTATGTTATTGTCTTTTTTTCAACAGCAAATTCTACGTTTTAAATATAGAAGATTTAGTTAGGGTATTAAGTTCTGAAGTGGTGGGCATGAATTAGTGACCTTTAGGGTCAAACTGAATTTATAGCCCAGAAGCTTATGAAGTCTGACAAAAAAAGTCATACAGAAATGCTGTAGATAATACTTTGAAAACCTTCATGCATACTTTCATGTTTAAAATTTGTCTTTTCCCTTCAAGTTAATTGGATCTCTTTATGCTATTGTCAGGACACAAAAGTCCTGTACTGATTCATAAAGACCTTAGCTGACCTTGTTTGAAAGACTGACACCTTCCTTAATGTTAAGTAAATAATATATACCATCAAATGATAAATAACTTTGATGTTTGCACTCAATTTATCATCCAGCTTAACAAGCCAGCACAATTATAATCCCTTCAAGCACACTCAAATATCAATACATTCCTGTGACAATGGAGGGTTTACCTGCCAAGGGAAAATTGTGCTATCATCTTTTCTGGACCTCTGGTTTGATGTCTGCACAAATACAAGATCAAACCTTGTCAGGTATACATTTTATGGAGGGAGCCAGGAGCCATGGTGCTTCAGTGTACATTTTATTGGAGGGAGCCAGGAGCCATGGTGCTTCAGTGTACATTTTATTGGAGGGAGCCAGGAGCCATGGTGCTTCAGTGTATGTTTTATGGAGGGAGCCAGAAGTATAGATGGCTTGATGATTGGTATTCTTAAGCCAAAGGAATTTGATTGAAAATATTAACTAAATCAACCTGGATTATCTGTTGTTACATATCTCTTTCCAAGGCACTTTACTCCCTCTTTTTCAGTACTATATTAGCCTTTTATGTGTTGATGTGTTGTTACACATTTAAGTGATACATTATTATGGACAAGGATTTTGAAAATAAGGAATAGAACTAGAGATGTTTTCATCCAATATGTCTCATCACAGTGACATACTACTGGTATTTACTATGAGGATTAACATCAATATCAATGATTCTAAGTCAGTGATGTCCAATAAAATGAACAAAAAACTGAAATCTATGTTAGCAAATTGAATTAATGACATACAAAATGATGGGACTCTAGGGCCTGGATTAATGACATACAAAATGATGGGACTCTAAGGCCTGGATTATTGACATACAAAATGATGGGACTCTAGGGGCTGGATTATTGACATACAAAATGATGGGACTTTAAGGCCTGGATTATTGACATACAAAATGATGGGACTCTAGGGGCTGGATTATTGACATACAAAATGATGGGACTTTAAGGCCTGGATTATTGACATACAAAATGATGGGACTTTAAGGCATATTATGCATAAAAAGTTATCTAAACACAAACATGACTAAAATTAATGTAGCATGAAAAGAATTAGTTACAATGACTTATGTATGGGTGTTTTGATTACAGTGTTCAAAGATACCTTTACACACAAAGTTACATTGCCTTCTGTAACAGATGGGTGTTGTGATTACAGTGTACAAAGATACCTTAACACACAAAGTTACATTTCTACACCCAATAATTCCGAAGAAACAATGAAGCAATATTTTGTCAAAAGTCTCAGGTAGCAATTCTGGGTCACAGTGATCTATTTTGGCAAGATAGAGCTGTACTCTACAAGATGCTGTCTAAGTTACAGGATCTTGAGCTTAGTAATACTTAAGTAATGGACTTAACTGATAGACTTAACCAAAGTTATATATGAAAAGCTAGGTCACTGTATCCTAATTGTAGAAAACTGGTATTATACCCTCTACACAATGTCTCATGATTCTGCAGCCAAACTATCATATAAAAACTTCTTAATAAACAAAAATCTTGGGTGGTGGACAAACAGATAACAATGGTAACAGTATGTGCCTTTTTTTGTTGGACATAAAAATTGGGAATTTTTTTACACAAATTTGTTTATTTGCTCATTTTAAAAATGGTCCATGAGATTCATAAGACTCAATTGTTCTTTTCATAAACAGTAATCCAATACATCATTTAGTGACTGTCATAAACAGTAATCCAATAAATACATCATTTAGTGACTGTCATAAACAGTAATCCAGTGATTTTCTAAAACCGTAATCAAGTACATAATTTAGTGGCTTTTTAAACAGTAATCCAGTATATCATTAGTGATTTTCATAAACAGTAATCCAGTATATCATTTACTGATTACTTATAAGCTGTAAAAATCCAGTACTTCATTTAGTGGATTTCATAAACAGTATTCCAATACATTGTTTAGTGATTTTCATAAATAGTAATCCAGTACATTATTTAGTGATTTTCTTACAATCTGTAAAAATAAAGTCATACATTCTTCAACAGAATCAATGTGTTCTTAAAAACAGGTTTGTAAACCCACAACATTGCTTGATGCTATGCTACCATTTTGTGTGATATGGACACAGGATATTTCCAGTATAGAAATAGTTTATTACAGCTGTCCATACTTCTTGTTCCACACAGTGCTTTCCAAAAGACTGGTGATGTCTAACTTTATTTTTTCAAAACATAGTGCTCATATAATAACTGTTCTTTAGAAATGGAAAGTGTGAGTGGAAATTTTCATTAGAATTGCAGATCACAGACCCTAACACCAAAAGTCACTTACTTTTCTCCTAAATTAAACACAGGCTTTTGACAAGCCAAGACAAGAGTAAACAAGATATATCATGCAGATGTAACCCTTCAGAAGTTTGAACAAATATCTGTCAGCACTTGAAACTACTATTAATACATTTTTAGCCCTTACAGAGCCCATCTCTCCTTTCCTCACATCCACAACACATTATTAGTCCTTACAGAAGCCCATCTCTCCTTTCCTCACATCTACAATACATTATTGGTCCTTACAGAAGCCCATCTCTCCTTTTCTCACATCTACAATACATTATTAGTCCTTACAGAAGCACATCTCTCCTTTCCTTATATCTACAATACATTATTAGTCCTTACAGAAGCCCATCTCTCCTTTCCTCACATCTACAATACATTATTAGTCCATACAGAAGCCCATCTCTCCTTTCCTCACATCTACAATACATAACTAGTCCTTACAGAAGCCCATCTCTCCTTTCCTCACATCTACAATACATTATTAGTCCTTACAGAAGCCCATCTCTCCTTTTCTCACATCTACAATACATTATTAGTCCTTACAGAAGCACATCTCTCCTTTCCTCACATCTACAATACATTATTAGTCCATACAGAAGCCCATCTCTCCTTTCCTCACATCTACAATACATTATTAGTCCATACAGAAGCCCATCTCTCCTTTCCTCACATTTACAATACATTATTAGTCCTTACTGAGCCCATATCTCCTTTCCTCACATCTACAATACATGTTTAGTCTTTTCATAAGCTCATCTCTCCTTTCCTCACATCTACAATACATTACTAGTCCTTACAGAGCTCAATTCTCCTTTCCTCACATCTACAATACATTATTAGTCCTTTCAGAAGCCCATCTCTGTTTTCCTCACATCTACAATACATTATTAGTCCTTACAGAAGCCCATCTCTCCTTTCCTCACATCTACAATACATTATTAGTCCTTACTGAGCCCATATCTCCTTTCCTCACATCTACAATACATTATTAGTCTTTTCATAAGCCCATCTCTCCTTTCCTCACATCAACAATACATTATTAGTCCTTACAGAGCTCATCTCTCCTTTCCCCACATCTACAAAATATTAATAGTCCTTACAGAAGCCCATTTCTCCTTTCCTCACATCTACAATACATTATTAGTCCTTTCAGAAGCCCATCTCTTCTTTCTTCACATCTACAAAATATTATTAGTCCTTACAGAAGCCCATATCTCCTTTCCTCACATCTACAATAGATTATTAGTCCTTTCAGAAGCCCATCTCTTCTTTCCTCACATCTACAAAATATTAATAGTCCTTACAAAAGCCCATTTCTCCTTTTCTCACATCTACAAAATATTAATAGTCCTTTCAGAAGCCCATTTCTTCTTTCCTCACATCTACAAAATATTAATAGTCCTTACAGAAGCCCATTTCTCCCTGCCTCACAACTACAATAAATACATTACTAGTGCTGACAGAAGTTCATATCTCTCTTTCTCACAGTAAGTAAATTATTAGTCCTTACAGAAGTCCAGCATGGGTCCAAGTCTTGGGCCTTGGTATGCAAGAAAGCTGCCAGTAAATTCCAATGGGTCAGTGGTTCTTACTGTGGTTTCATTTGGTTCTTCTTCTATGAATTATACTGGCTGCCATATATAGTCTATATTCTGCTAAGAAATGGCATTAAACTCAAAAGAGTAACAAGAGCAACAGAAGCCCATCTCTCCCTTTCTCACAATTACTATTTTTCAGATCTTCGAGTGCACTGGTCAAAAAGTCCTTATGTATCAAAATGGCATTGTCTAGAACTCTGAGTAATTCACAATAGTCCCAGCATATTTTAGTAAAATGTGCACTGTTGTAGTTGCAATGAATAATCTAAACAAGAGTTTCCTTTCAAATAATATCTAAACATTAAATAAGCCTGCAGACTGATGCTGCAACAAGAACATAAGAAATAGGACTGACCACAATTGTCCAAGACTGACCACAATTGTCCAGCTTCATGTACTAACATTCAAGCATAGGGATTGAAAATTCATTTCACTCCTACTAGCAAATGATAAAAAACTACCCTACCTAACCTGTCCAATGGAAAATAACTTAATTCTTTTAAAAACCCTCTTGACCCTACCAGTCAATGAGAAATTACCCCATGGTTGTCAACCAGTTTTACTATTAATATTATTATTAATTATCATAGACACCTATGTCAACAACTATTTATAGATCCTATGCAATCAATACTCTTATTATGTTAAAATAGAATTTTATACCAGTGTACAACAATTTTGTTACAATTTGCAGTGATGAACAAGTTATGCATAATATAGATACAGTTATGCACCAAGAGTTACAAAAAATAGATATTTGTAACAATATCAAATAGAGTGAAACAAGGGTGCATTCTTGTGCAACACTAACCTGTTTATTCTAACTCCTTGTCTACCACTGATCTGTCTCTTATGACTCCTTTTCTACTACAGATTTGTCTCTTATGACTTGTTTTCAACCACAGATTTGTCTCTTAAGACTCCTTGTCTACTACAGATCTGTCACTTAAAACTCCTTGTCTACTACAGATCTGTCTCTTACAACTCCTTGTCTACTACAGATCTGTCTCTTATGACTCCTTGTCTACTACAGATCTGTCTCTTATGACTATTTCAACCACAGATTTGTTTCTTATAACTCCTTGTCTACCACAGATCCCTTTTATGATTCTTTGTCTACCATGATCTCTCTCTCTTTTTACTCCTTATGTACCAAAATTTCTGTTATGACACCATGTCTATCACAGATCTGTCTCTTATGACTCCTTGTCTACTACAGATCTTTCTTAAGACTCTTTGTCTACCATGATCTTTTTTTTACTCCTTGTCTACCACAAAATCTTTCTTATGAGCCCTTGTCTATCACAGATCTTACTCTTATGACTCATTCTCTGCCACAGATCTCTCTTATGATTCATTGTCTACCACAATCTCACATGACTCATGGTCAACCACAGATCTTTCTTATAACTCTTTGTCTACTACATGTGTCTATTATGACTCCTAGTATATCACAGATCTCTTTCTTATGAGTCTTTGTCTACCATGATCTTTCATGTAAGACTCCTTGTCTACCATGAAACCTTGTCTACCACAAAGCCATCTCTTACAACTCTATGTTAACAACAGATCTCTCTTTAATGACTTCTTTTCTACCAAGGATTTGCTTGTCTACCATAGATCTCTCCTTGGTCTTATAGCAATTTGAATTTCAATAAACTATGTGGTACATGAATATGCAATAAAACTTCTTTACAAATTTTGCATATACATCTGTACAAAACAAATAACCAGAATGATTTTATTGTTTTTGTTGTGGGATTAGAGCCATTTTTCAGCACTTGATACATGGTGGCAAAGTATTACTAGTGGAGGTAGAACCTTGGAAAAACTAGTAAGGATCACTGATCCATGGAATGGTACTGGCAAGCTTATGCCCAAGGCTCTAACCTATGTGGACAGAGATAAGATGGCAGTGATAAGTAAAAGCAAGTGCTTTATGCCACCTGGACAGCAGGTGCCCCAACATCAAAAATTTAATATATGATTGTTATGTTACTATTCTCCAGTAGTCATTGAATACTCTACTAATCTCCAGTGGTCACTGAATACTTTACTAGTCTGAAGTAGTCATTGGATACTTTAGTAGTCTCCAGTAGTGACTTTATACCTTACTGTCTCCAGTGGTCATTGGATACTTTACTAGTCTCCAGTAGTCACTGAATACTTTGCTAGTAGTCATTGAATACTTTACCATTCTCAAATGAAACTTGATGTGCATAAATTTGACCAATGTACAACTAATGTAATTGTCAGTACAAAGTTAGTCTGTGACCCAGGGTGTAGCATGCAAGGACACCCACATTAATAGTGTTTTGGTTTATATTTAGTTTTTGAAGTACAAACACTATTACCATAGACTATTGAATTGGTAATCTGATATTTCCTTAATTACATTCTTTTTAAACTTATACAAAGTTCTCTTTTTGAAATTTGTAAACAATTTACAATGAACTATATCTACACCCTGATATTGGTGTTATTAATCATCCTGTCTAGAGAGAGTGGTAAAATACACCTGCCTTAGAGATCACCTCACCTAAATCTGTGTGGGTTGCAATCTCAGGCCCAGTTAGTACATGAGGATGCTTCAAATGGTTTGTGTTTTTTTTTTCCCCCAGAATTTTCTTCCATTACCATATATACTGGCAACCATGTATAGCCTATCATGTGCTGAAAAATGGCATTTGAACTCAAACAAGAGCAACAAATGACAAAAGGAAATTAGTAAAATCATAAAATTTCACACTAATATAGTGAATAAACTTAAAATTGCCCCAATATAAAGTACTGGTGTATTTAACTTGTGTAGATACACATAGCATGATCAAGTGCATAGTGATGATGATAAACAAGATTTCTATTTACATTTCAATAAAATTTAATTGATATGGTATGATAAACAACTTACAATAAATACAATTAAAAGTGACAATTTAGAATGATTAAGCAAGTTTCCTCTTTGATTAGAAACCAGGGGATTGAGCCCCTATTCATAACATGCAGTTTTCTGGCTCCAAATGTTCTATAAAAACACAAAACAAGTCTTGCAACCTTTTCTTGTGGAGTCGTATGTATTTGTTGTCCAACTAATATTGTCAACAGTCTGAATGGCACAATATGGAATACAGAATTAAGAATATGGCTTCATTTGTTCCAACACTCTATCTTTAGATAATGTAGCATGAGTTATGGTTTAATAATGGAAGGAAAGGCTGACAGTTAATTGAAGTCTTCATCATAGTACAACACACGAAACCATCTTGTTAGAGCCACACTCTGGTCATTGTACCACTTATTTGGGTTATAGGACTTTAAATAAGCACATCAAATCTATACCCTGTAATTAATTCTATGCATCAGTAGTACCTACACCACTTTATGGTTTCTATGCAATATAACTAATTCTAACTATCAGCAGTACCTATACCACTTTATTGTAACTATACAATATAACTAATTCTATCAGTAGTACCTACATTACATTATGGCTACTATACACTTTAACTAATTTTAACCATCAGTAGTACCTATACCACTTTATGGTAACTATACACTATAACTAATTCTTTCAGTAGTACCTACATTACATTATGGTTACTATGCACTATAACAAATTCTAACCATCAGTAGTACCTATACCACTTTATGGTAACTATACACTATAACTAATTCTTTCAGTAGTACCTACATTACATTATGGTAACTATACACTATAACAAATTCTAACCATCAGTAGTACCTGTACCACTTTATGGTAACTATACACTATAACTAATTCTATCAGTTGAACCTACATTACATTATGGTAACTATACACTATAACTAATTCTAACCATCAGTAGTACCTATACCACTTTATGATAACTATACACTTTAATTCTAACCATCAATAGTACCTACACCATGACCTAGTTAATCTAAACACATAGGAATCTGGAATGTCTGTGTATTTATATGAGAATTATTTACTAGTCATCATGTAAGTGTGTCTGCTACACAAGAGCTCATAAAACACTGACTCAGTGCCATCATTTTTTGGTGATGAGTGCTTAGTCCTGATGGTATATGGGCTGGTGAGTGCAGGCAGATGATGGGTGGCATTTACTTGTGGACTTGGATTCGAAACTCCATAGAGTATGAATTTAATTTCTCTAACCTGTATGATAGTATTGTTTGTATTAAACTATCAATTCTGCCCACTATTATCAAGATTCTACTATAGAATCTAGGGATAGCAGTGTCTGTTCTGTCTGGTATATATTTATAATTCTTTGTAATAAAAAATCCTACATACCTTGATTTTTTTCATACTGTATATATATATGAGAATTATTTACTAGGTCATCATGCTGTGTGTCTGTCATGCAATAGCTCATATAACACTGACTCCTTGCCATCAATTTTTGGTGATGCATGCTTATTCATGATGGCATATGGGCTGGTGCATTCAGGCAAGGTGATGGGTGCCATTTACTTTTTAAGTATACTGGACATGACCACTACTGAACACAATGAAAACATTTAATATTGTCATATATATTGGACATGGCAGGCATTTGATGGAATGATGAGTATATTGGTCATGACTGCTATTGGACAGACTGAAAACATGTAATCTAGGTATATTGGATATGACAGTTATTGGACAGACTGAAGACATGTAATGTAGGTAGATTGGACATGGCAGCTATTGGACAGACTGAAGATATGTAATGTATGTATATTGAACATAGCTATTGGACAGACTGAAAACATGTAGTGTAGATATATTGGACATGACAGCTATTGGACAGACTGAATACATGTATTGTAGGTATATTGGACATGGCAGCTATTGGATAGACTGAAAACATGTAGTGCAGGTATATTGGACATGACAGCTATTGGACAGACTCAAAACATGTAATGTAGGTATATTGGACATGTCAGCTATTGGACAGACTCAAAACATGTAATGTAGGTATATTGATGTCAGCTATTAGACAGACTGAAAACATGTAATGTAGGTATATTGGACATGGCAGCTATTAGATAGACTGAAGACTTGTAATGTAGGTATATTGGACACGGCAGCTATTGGACAGACTAAAGACATGTAATGTAGGGTATATCGAATATAACAACTATTGGACAGACTGAAAACATAATGTAGGGTATATTGGACATGGCAGCTATTGGACAGTTTATTGAAAAAACATGAAAATACAGTTAATATACCAACTTGAAAAGCATATTCATCACTTCCCACAATCAGCTGGAATGCTAAGATAAAAATGTAGCCCAAAGTTTGTGATAGTTTACAGAATATAATGCAAATCAAAAGTTAACAAATTCAATTGATTGAAAATGACCAATGACATCTTATGAATGATGTTGTGAGATGAATACCAATTCTGAAAGAATTACAGAGCTTGAATGGCACATGAGCACATAAAAGGTGATATATTGTTAACTATAGCTAAAGTGTTTTGTCTAGAGATAAATCACAAGCTTTGCCTAATCTGAACAGCACTCCAATCCAGACCTTTCTGACCCCATTTTTCTTTCAAATGAACCCCCAACAAAGAACCTGCAGAAAGATCTATAGAAGGACTGGATTATAAGGAAGCAAAACATTAGTCTTGATTTTTATTATGGACAGATTTTCTGATGATTACAAAATACATGTTTTACATTGCTTATTATTATCAGCATTTTTTAGCAAGGATCCCCTGTGGTAAAAAATTGATGCCAACTTTTTGCTGGTCCCACAATGTCCTTCTTGCATGTGTTCTTTATGTTACACTGCTGCTCACATACTGCCCTTCTTGCATGTGTTCTTTTTTGTTACACTGCTGGTCACATAATGCCATTATTGCATGTGTTCTTTATGTTACACTGCTAGTCACATAATGTCATTATTGCAGGTGTTCTTTATGTTACACTGCTGGTCACATAATGTCATTATTGCAGGTGTTCTTTATGTTACACTGTGAGTCACATAATGCCCTTCCTGTATGTATTCCTTATGTTACACTGCTGGTACAATGATGCCCTTCCTGCATATGTTCTTTATGTTACACTAGGTTCAGCATGTGTGTGCGTGTGTGTGTGTGTGTGTATGTGTGTGTGTGTAAGATTTGGATTTGTTAATGTAGCTTTAACAAATTTTCAGTCATATCACAACAATGTCTGCAGTGTGGCAGTTTATAGTGATGTCTAGCACTGGGGCATCATGCTGCAGATATGTAGTATGATGTCCCACCCAGTCACATTATCCTGACACCAGCCATAACACTAACCTCTTAATGCTGAGCACCAAGCGAGGCAGCTGTTAGTGCTATTATAATAAGTCTTTGTTATGACTTGGCCAGAGATCAAACCCATGACCTCCCACATCCAAGGTGGACACTCTAACCACTTGGCCACTGGAGCAGTCTGCAGCAGATGTAGCAAACAGTAGGATAGGTGGCAGCAATTTATTCAGACATATTAGATATTTTAAAATATCTAAATTTAATTGTATCATAAGCAGATCATTAAAAAAGTTAAGCACACTTCTGGGGGAGTGGAAGGTATGATGTGTATTTAATTTGTTAGAACTAAAGCTATTCATCTGGTATTGTTTAGGACACTGTACCCTAAAAATCAACAGAACTAAACAGAAGTGGTAGTTAGCCCAAATCCAATCCTGAAGCCTGAAATATGAGATCCATGTTTGGCTATTTTTCAAATAAATGTACCCAATAAACCTTGCTGCCACATCAAAAGGATCAGCATTTCTAAATATTTCTTCACTATTCTGAAATTCTATGTTCAATATATGCTTGGTCAAGAGTCAATGTTTCATATCTCCAGTCTGACAGGACAGCTGGATGACTTATGGGGCTGATCATGAGCCTCTGACCTTTTGACATTCAACCTTTTTCACACATCAGAAGGCAGAGCTAGCATGTTGAGGAAAGATTTTCTGCATGAAATATATTCTGATGAGTGGTCAGTAAGCTATGGTCAGCTGGACTAAAAGCTGACATGCACAGACTGAAACAGAAGATGTAGGAATCAAGGCATTATACAAGGCCATGCATTCAATAATGTTTAGACCTTATGGATATTCATGAAAGCTGTACAATAATCCAAATGCTGTACAATAATCCAAATGCTGTACAATAATCCAAATGCTGTACAATAATCCAAATGCTAAGATTGTACTGCTGTATCAAAATTCTTGAAATGAGCTAAAGAATAGATTTATTGACGAAGATTTTGAACATTTATGCTGCATTTTTTTCCTGAAGTTTTCATTTGTACTTTTTGTCACTTCTGGCAATAGAAAAGTGTATTTCAGTCAAATGAGTAATCGGAACTGGTTGTATGATCAAAGATGGCGATTGAATGCATGAAAAGTTACTGTTCCTTGTGATACAGACTGCAACATCAAAATACCAGTTTCAAAAAATTCATATGAAAATGCCATCAGAAATCAATGATACATCTCCCAAAGCTGGTAAGCCTGAATGCCATTAATGAAGTGCTAATATCCAGAGCTAGTCCTAATACTCCTGCAGGTTTTCACACTGCATAAAATCTCTCTATTTCTGACACTATGCATCAGAAAGCCAAGATGACATTTGAGAAATGATTTTCTGCATGAGGGACCCCAACAAGATGGCAGTGATCAGACAGCTGTCATCAGCTGGACCATGACTGACCAATCCTATCACAAATAGCTGGATCCAGACAATAATCTATTTAGAGAAACTAAAAACTGAAATGACCCTGTCTGCCAAAAATTTAAATCACTCTATCTGCCAAATATTTAAATCATTCTTTCAGCAACATACTTAAGTCACCCTGTCTGCAAATGGAGGTAGAGGAATAAACAGTTATAAAGTAGTACAAGTAAAACCTACATTTTATCCTTTGAGATGTGAAATAACAAGTAGCACAAAATATTTCCAGAACATTATTTATATTTATTGACATATATATGAATTTAGCAAACCTAAATGCTTATCCAAATTAAAATACTTTATCCACCCATCCAACCTGATCTTTCAGAACCATTAAATACCAGTTTTTATTTTGAAACTTTTTCACTGAGTCATGTCACCCAGTTGTAAGTATCATTGAAGTTGTCCATTTTTTTGTTCCTTATCAGAGAACTTGATATAACCTAGTTAACTTGTTGCCCAGTTATGAGAAAGCTTGATAAGAGGCAGTTTAATTTTATGCCTAATAGGGCAGGGCATGAATTAGGCAGATCTGACACAAAGTATCATAACATCATGCCTAAAATTAGCCTGCATGGACAGTGTTTTAAACCCTAAGGACAAACTTTGTAACATGGCATAACTATGTGCCTTGGAATATTTATGATGATTTTTTTTTCTTTCAAATAATTATTATTGAGATTTCCATTAATAATCTAATTCATTTAGTATTTTATTTAAGCAGTTAGTTGTACAATTAAAAGGACTGTACAATGAATAGGAGAATCAAATAGAAGTAGGTCTGTACATGTTGGTTAAGTAAAAGAGGAGACATAAGAATAAAAAGAATGAAAGACAAAACAAGCAAAAAGATGAAAACTGAATCAGTGTGAGAAATAGGAGAATTCTGAATCTTATAAATTTTCTCACAATTGAAAATAAAGATGTTAAAAGAAGACCATAAAGATTTGCAAAACATTCATTGTAATTTTACTGACAGCAAAATTGGAATACAAAATGCAGATTACAACAATGAACAGCAGCTACTATATTTTATTTGCTGCTTTTATTTACTGTTTTAATATACTTTTTTATTCCACTGAACAATAAACATGTATTTTCTTTGCCAATGATTCACTTGTCTCTCCAAATTAAGAACTGTTTTTTCTACTAAATCTGGTTAATAGTTTATATTTGAGTGTTTATTGTGTATACATTGATATGAGTTTTATATTGTACACATTGATATGAGTGTCATTTTGTACACATTGATAGGTTATTTTGTACACATTGATATGAGTGATATTTTGTACACATTGATTTTATTTTGTACACATTAATATGACTGTTATTTTGCACACATTGATATGATTGTTATTTTGTACACATTGATATGAGTATTATTTTGTACACATTTATATGAGTGTTATTTTGTCACATTTATGAGTGTTATTTTGTACATTTATGAGTGTTATTTTGTACACACTGATATAAGTATTATTCTGTAAACATTGATATGAGTGTTATTTTGTACACATTGATGCTATTTTTTAGACATTGATATGAGTGCTATTTAGCACACATTGATAAAAGTGTTTATTTTGTACACATTGACACGAGTGTTATTTTGTACACATTGACATGAGTGTTATTTTGTACACATTGATAATGAGTGTTAGTTGGTACACATTGATATGAATGTTATTTTGTACACATTGATGTGATATTGTACACATTGATATGAGTGTTATTTTGTACACATTGATGCAACAGCTCAGATAAATTCTTAGATTAAAGAAAAATAATTATTCATATGTATGAACAGTGTTATAATGAGGGAATGTTGTATTATGTATCAAAATATGAGGCAGTCTATCAACTTGAGTGTAATAATGAGGGAATGTTGTATTATGTACTAAAATATGAGGCAGTATATCAACTTGAGTGTAATAATGAGGGAATATTGTATTATGTACTAAAATAAGAGGCAGCCTATCAACTTGAGTGTTATAATGAGGGAATGTTTTATTATGTACTAAAATATGAGGCAGTCCATCAACTTGAGTCTTTCATTACTCCCATAAGGGATTAGTACATGAATACTCTCATTTGTGTATAGATCAATGACACTACCATCACCACCACCATCACCATTCTCAAAGCACTATCCCAACAAGACCTGACAAAGACATTAATGACCCACCAAGTCCACACTTCCATTTCCCCCAGACCCTTCAAATATTAATATAGTCTATAAAACTTCAATCATGCATGACCTTATGGTCAGATTTCCTGTAATGCTATCTCATTATAATGTAAGTTTCCTGTAATGCTATCTCATTATACAGGCCACACAAAAGAATGGAAGGTCCATAGAACTTCATTTTCTATCATTAGGCCAGAGTGTGGACATTTCATTGCCTCTTTATGGTCAGCTTTTCATTCATTTATGGTCCTAAGATAGCAAACAAAGATGCTGAAGAAAGATTTATGCAGATTAGTCTTGCTTGTTTGCACAGGGAAAAAAGCCTTAGTAGATATTAGCATTTATTGATTTTAAATGGCCTGGATGCAAATTAACTACATGACTATATATATATATATATATATATATATATATATATATATATATATATATATATATATATATATATATATATCTATATATATATATATATATATTCCAGATTGAATAATACCTACTAAATGACCAATCATCAATAAAGAGTTCATTTACTTAAAGGGACACTAATGATTAAAATGTGATCTTGACAGAAGGCATGAAAAAAATAAAAAAAATTGAAGTTAAGTCACAATCAGGTGAAATCATTTAAAAATTATATTATTATTGCTATTATTATTATTATTATTATTATTGTTATTATTATTATTATTATTATTATTATTATTATTATTATTATTATTATTATTATTATTATTAGCATTATTAGCATTATTAGCATTATTAGCATTATTATTATTATTATTTCAAGCCAAGATAGCTCAGGCACTGTGAGCTTCATTTCAATTGACACTGAAGTCTTCAATCTGAGGTTATATATTGATGCCAACCCATACAATGTAATGTTATATATTGATATCAACCCATACAATGTGATATTATATATTGATGCCAACCCATACAATGAAATGTTATATATTAATACCAACTCATAAAATTTAATGTTATATATTGATGCCAACCCATACAATGTAATGTTATATATTGATGCCAACCCATATAATGTAATGTTATATATTGATGCCCATACAATGTAATGTTATATATTGATGCCAACTCATACAATGTAATGTTATATATTGATATCAACCCATACAATGTAATGTTATATATTGATATCAACCAGTACAATGTGATGTTATATATTGATATCAACTCATACAATGTAATGTTATATAGTGATGCCAACCAGTACAATGTGATGTTATATATTGATGCCAACTGGTACAATGTAATGTTATATAGTGATGCCAACCAGTACAATGTGATGTTATATATATTGATGCCAACCGGTACAATGTAATGTTATATATTGATGCCAACCCGTACAATGTGATGTTATATATTGATGCCAACCCGTACAATGTGATATTATATATTGATGCCAACCCGTACAATGTGATGTTATATATTGATTCCAATCCATACAATCTGATGTTACATATTGATACAAAACATTAAAATTTGGTCAGAATTAAGCACATCAATTTAAAGCTAAAAGCCATTAATAAAATCTTAAGGGGAGATAACTCCTTGCAAACTAATTACTTTCTCCTAATTTTGATGATGTCACAAATGACAAAGACAAATCTGAAATAACTTGTTAAATATTTTGAAGTAAAATACTGTAAATTATTTTAATGCTGCATGCATAAATATCCACATCCTAAATATTATTGACATTTGAAGTACATATCAAGATTAAAACTTAAAACTTTAAGTTTAAATTTAGTTTTAGAAACATTTAACTTAAATTTACTTTACATGTGAGCAGGGTAAATTTCCTTTGTGATTTAAATTTGTTTATGGTCGGTAAAAAAATCAAAATTGCTGCTGTATTTTAATTGTCTTAATTCTTGTTCTATTTTGGTACTAAAACTCTTCAAATAATGCAAATGTTTATACCATTTCTCAAAGATTGAAAGTATGCATGTGTGTATTACTATTTCACAAAGATTGACATTATGCATGTGTATATTACCATTTCACAAAGATTCAAATTCTGCAAATGTGTATTACCATTTCACAAAGATTGAAAGTATGCATGTGTGTATTACCATTTCACAAAGATTGAAATTTTGCATATTTGTTTTACCATTTCACAAAATTGTTTTACATGAAATTTGTTTTACATATTTTCATAATCAGGGAATTATGTTAATAAATTATTGAATATATTGTATTACATTTTCAAAACATATGAATACTAATCATTTTTGAATTAAATAAATCATGTGAACAAGTGAACAAAGGGGTTCAATTTAAACTAGAGAATGACCTTTTATATTTTACTGCATTCTTCCAAAATGCAAAATAGAGAAAAATAACATCACTCCAAAAATATGCATTAGCCCTATCAGATAGCATTCCACATTCTTAATAATGCTTGAAGAATTAATGATTGCTGACCACATTTCATTCATTTTAGTTTTAATTCTACATGGACTATTAGCATCCTTCTGTTATCCATGTCTGTAAGATTTGTATATTTTGGTAAGAGTTGTATCCAAATATAAAGTCAAGTCATTTGACATACAAAAAAACACTTCAGGCTGATAACATCTGAGAAAATGCACCCTTTTTCACCACTTGCTTTTCTTGCTTGATTAATTACTTATATTTCTAATTTCTAATCCCAATGCATGGCTGAACCTAAATATGTTTCTCTGGTAACCATTTTCCAAAGACTGCTCAAGTATGCTAGAAAATATGTTAACATTTCACATCAACTGAGAAGGGGCCAAAAATCATTAAGCATTTTTAAGATGGATTTAAAGTGTTGCTAAGGCTGTGTAATGATTTAATTAACCATATATTGTTTTCAAATGAACACTTGCTCTTTCTTATTTATGTTCATTTAATGAGGGTAACAGAATGGATGAAGTATATACCTACTTGTAAATCCAATCCAAATGGAAACTGTACAGCCCCAGATCTACTATCACATAATGTGCTGGCAGGTCTGGGTCTATGCTGTATGTTAGAGCTAATCAAAAGGGCAGACAACTCTGATCTGGCAGTGCATTATGAAATGGTAGATTAGAGTCTGTTGTTTGCAGTTGAACTTGCATGTGAGTATATCTGGTCAACACAGGGAAAATGCACATTTTGTATGTGAGTATATATAGTCAACACAGGGAAAATGCACATTTTGTATGTGAGAATATATGGTCAACACAGGGAAAATACACATTTTGTATGTGAGTATATATAGTCAACACAGGGAAAATGCACATTTTGTATGTGAGTATATATAGTCAACACAGGGAAAATGCACATTTTGTATGTGAGTATATATAGTCAACACAGGGAAAATACACATTTTGTATGTGAGTATATATAGTCAACACAGGGAAAATACACATTTTGTATGTGAGTATATATGATCAACACAGGGAAAATGCACATTTTGTATGTAAAGATATATTGTTAATGTAACAGTACTTGACATTAACATCTGTTATAGTGAGAGAAAATTAAAAATGTCTTTACTGTTAAATTATTTGGCATCTAAATTATATAATGCCTTTACTGTTGCATTAGATGGCATCTATCTATACAATGAGAAAAAATTGTATAATGCCTTTAATGTGTTGGTAAATGACATCTACAGTAATTATAGAATTGTAGAATGCCTTTAATGTGTTGGTAAATGACATCTACAGTGATCATAAAATTGTATAATGCCTTTAATGTTTTGGTAGATTACATCTACAGTGATGATAAAATTGTATAATGCCTTTAATGTGTTGGTAGATGACCTGTACAGTGATGATAGAATTGTGTAATGCCTTTAATGAGTTGGTAGATGACATGTACAGTGATGACAAAATTGTATAATGCCTTTAATGAGTTGGTAAATGACATCTACAGTGATCATAAAATTGTATAATACCTTTAATATGTTGGTCAATGACATCTACAGTGATTATAGAATTGTAGAATGCCTTTAATATTTTGGTAAATGACATCTACAGTGATAATAGAATTGTAGAATGCCTTTAATGTTGGAATAGTTGATATCAACATTAATGACTGCATCACTGATACCCATGTCCGATTTAATTTTGAGGAAGTATAAAAAAATAACTTTATCAATTTGTCTGCCTTATTTACAATTTATCCTTTCACATTAATAAACTTGGGACATTTACACAAAAATAAATTTGTGACATAATTGAATTAATGTATAAATGTGTCCATGTCCCTGTATCAGCATGAAATATCTCACATTATTTACAGCCATATGTGCTGTTATACTTATCTGGGTTGCCCCCAAAACAAAGTTAACTCTCCTGGAGTATTGACTCAAAGTATGAAATCTTGTTACATTCTCCAGTAGCAAAGAAAGCAACATATTTCACACAAGTTTTGAAAAAGACATGCTCTTACCCCCCCCAGCACATGTTGTCCACTTAAAGTGATAAATACAACCAAAATGGACTTTCAACTCATTTGTAATATTGTTAATTGCAGTGTAGAGAAATGTTATTAGTCAATCAAAGGAGATTTTCACTTCATCTATGACACTGTGTTATAATTCTATGGTCTTAAAATAAGCAACAGAAAGAAGCAAAACCAGCAAATTTAGTAAAATTTAACAATCTATTTCCCTAGAATACAAGGCAAAAATTCAAATGACAGATACTGAGAAATAAATCCCATATAATCCTAAATGTCCTACCACAAGCTCTAAAGGGCAGAATGTTCTAAATGAATTTTAATAATCTTGAATGTGTTGGTGTACCAAGCCTTGAGTCTGCTGATGTACCAATAGTCTTGATATATCACAATAATATAGTCCAAAATGTCTTTAAATGAATTCACGATAATCCCAAGAGATTTTAATCCAAAATGTCAATGGGCGCTATGAAATTCTGATGAATCATTTTAATTATTCTTCTCAAATTACATCTAAAAATAACTTAAACCTGATCATAGATTTCCAAAGACTAATATGAAACAGGAATTGGGACTTTGTTTTTGAAAAACCTGCATACACTAATTTCACTTTGACCCAAGATACAATTGAATTTCCTAGGGAACATCCAATGAACTCAAAAATTGAAGTGAACATCTTTAAACAAAAATATGTCAAAAATCAGGTAGGCCAAAACTCTACCCTCTATTATGGACAAAGGTCAAACACAAAATAAATTAAATATACATGACACAATGTTAACTGCTGTGTAGTCAAAGGTTATTAGTCAAGCAAAAGGGATTTTCAATTGGTCTATATCACTGTTAACCACTGTCAAGTTTCATTAGTGAAAATTGGTTCAGAATTTAAGCAAGCTACAAATCATGGATGCAGAGTCTGTTCAAAGGTTCATAATTTTGTTGTAAAAGTCCACACAATGCAGATCATATCCTAATGAAATCTGCTTTCACTCTAATACAATAGAAAATGCCTTAAATCATTTGCCTGTGACAATGGTCAATGTGTAGAGTTATGAGGACCAATGGTCAATGTGATCTGGGTCTCTTTGTCTTACTGTCTTTTCAAAACAAGATAATTAAAGTTATTGTAAAGACCTTTATTATTTGTTGCTTTATCATTATTACTATTATTTCAAACTGGTGCAGGTAAACATAAATTGTGTCATAAATTGTGTCCTCTGTTGCATTTAAAACCTGTTAACATCCTTTTGTTTACTGAAATCAACCATTTATTATTTATGTTTGGGTTAACTTAGGTTTGTTGACTTTTGGTTGTAAATAAATTTATTGAGTAAGTGTTATGAAAGCTAAATGTATTATTTAAAGGCAGGATAATTATGTGTTACCTTCTAGTTGGCAATTCATAAGGCCATAATGCAGAAAGAATATCAGTAAATTTATGTGTATATCACTGAATAAAAAACAAAATATAGATTCAGTAATTATGGTCATTTGTTGTTGTTGTTGTCAATGTCATCCTCCCCCTCCTCCTCCTCCTCATCATCATCAATCTCTTAACCTAAGAGGTTAAGAAATTATTTTGAATTTATCAACAATGAAACCAGTGTTAGAAGTGTTTTACCACCTTGATGGTTATTTGGCAGTACAATTTGTCTTAATTTTGATTATCTCTCTCTCTCTCTCTCTCTCACATACACACACACACATGTGTATACATACATGCACATGTATGCAGGCATACACACACAAAGTGTGTTATCTTCTGTTGTCATAATTTCAAGGTCCCAGAATTTCTTACCATGAAATATTGTAGAATATTTCATAAATTGGTTCATCTTATGTCATGCTAAAATTACAACACAAAATTACAAGCAGAACAGTACAAATTTATTCCCCTGTAGTCTCACTATCCCAAAATCTCCATAAAATATTACACAAGTATACCAGAAGTCTTGCAGGCAAACCATTTATTTCCTTAGAGCATCAAACATTATTGATAATAACTAAGTTCTCTATTCACATGCAATAACAATCAGAAACCTATCTTTCAGCCAAAAACACCTTTTGTCAAATCCTACAAATGAGTCTGACCACTCTATTATAAATTCATTAAAATATTTATCTTTATTTTCCATTCCAACAGAATATCCAGTTTTGCAATTTTGTTAAAAGTTTTCTCCATAAATCCCATTCATAATTCTTGTTATCTAAATGACATATATTTACATAATGTATGATTTAACATCTGTCAGTGATAAAATTACAATACATTGTAACAGAAATGGCATAAAGGAAATGTTATACCACACTATGGACTAGAAAAACAGGAGAATTTGATAACCATCTCATTTGTCCTGAAGCATCCAAATGAATAAAATGATCTTGTGAAGAGGGGATTTATAGCATTATAGCCCAATCAATTAGTCCCAACTGACATATTAACAGCAAATTGACTGTAGTTTTTACATAATTTTTGGTGCACTGAACAAAGTATCCATTTTCTTGGTAACTTTATCACCTTGTCTACAAAATGGGCTTTCTAAGAACAAAGACATGAAGTGTAATAAATAAGAATAATTTTCTTAATGATGACCACAGTCAATTTCATAAAAATGTTATAGTTTAATTTTTCAAATTAATTTACTTGAGATAACTAAAAAGAAAAGTAATTAAAATTAATTAAATAATTAAAATTAAATTAAAGACATTAATCCTGGCAAGGTACTGAAAAACATTAAGAAGAATACAAAAGGATGGACCTAAGACTTCTAATCAACCATAGTTTTTGTACTAATACCAAGGGTTATGCCAAGACTTCTAATCAACCATAGTTTTTGTACTAATACCAAGGGTTATGCCAAGACTTCTAATCAACCATAGTTTTTGTACTAATACCAAGGGTTGGTCCAAGACTTCTAATCAACCATAGTTTTTGCATCAATACCAAGGGTTGGGCCAAGACTTCTAATCAACCAAAGTTTTTGTACTACTACCAAGAGATGGGCCAAGACTTCTAATCAACCATAGTTTTTGTACCAATACTAAGGGTTGGTCTAAGACTTCTAATCAACCAGATTTAATGGGGACTTTAGTTTCAATCAATTAAATTGCTAATTTCTTAATGGTACTTTATACATGAGCCCAGTGCTTGACAGTCCTGTATATTGGTACAAGTGTGGCCTAGTGTTTGACAGTCCCACTAATTGACAGTCCTCTATATTGGCACAAGTGTGGCCCAATGTTTGACAATCCTGTATATTGGTACAAGTGTGGCCCAGTGTTTGACAGTCCCAGTAATTGACAGTCCACTATATTGGAACAAGTGTGGCCCAGTGTTTGACAGTCTGGTATATTGACATAAGTGTAGCCCAGTGTTTGACAGTCTGGTATATTGGCACAAGTGTGGCCCAGTGTTTGACAGTCCCACTAATTGACTGTCCTCTATATTGGCACAAGTGTGGCCCAATGTTTGACAATCCTGTATATTGGTACAAGTGTGGCCCAGTGTTTGACAGTCCCAGTAATTGACAGTCCACTATATTGGAACAAGTGTGGCCCAGTGTTTGACAGTCTGGTATATTGGCACAAGTGTGGCCCAGTGTTTGACAGTCCCAGTATTTGACAGTCCTGTATATTGGCACAAGTGTGGCCCAGAGTTTGACAGTCCTGTATATTGATGCAAGTGGGGCCAAGTGTTGGACAGTCCTGTATATTGGATAGAAGTGGGGTCCAGTGTTTGACAGTCTGGTATATTGACATAAGTGTGCCCTGTGTTTGACAGTCTGGTATATTGGCACAAGTGTGGCCCAGTGTTTGACAGTTCCAGTATTTGACAGTCCTGTATATTGGCACAAGTGTGACCCAGTGTTTGACAGTCCCAGTATTTGACAGTCCTGTATATTGGCACAAGTGTGGCCCAGTGTTTGACAGTCCTGTATATTGATGCAAGTGGGGCCAAGTGTTGGACAGTCCTGTATATTGGATAGAAGTGGGGTCCAGTGTTTGACAGTCTGGTATATTGACATAAGTGTGCCCTGTGTTTGACAGTCCCAGTATTTGACAGTCCTGTATATTGGCACAAGTGTGGCCCAGAGTTTGACAGTCCTGTATATTGATGCAAGTGGGGCCAAGTGTTGGACAGTCCTGTATATTGGATAGAAGTGGGGTCCAGTGTTTGACAGTCTGGTATATTGACATATGTGTGCCCTGTGTTTGACAGTCTGGTATATTGGCACAAGTGTGGCCCAGTGTTTGACAGTTCCAGTATTTGACAGTCCTGTATATTGGCACAAGTGTGACCCAGTGTTTGACAGTCCCAGTATTTGACAGTCCTGTATATTGGCACAAGTGTGGCCCAGTGTTTGACAGTCCTGTATATTGATGCAAGTGGGGCCAAGTGTTGGACAGTCCTGTATATTGGATAGAAGTGGGGTCCAGTGTTTGACAGTCTGGTATATTGACATAAGTGTGCCCTGTGTTTGACAGTCTGGTATATTGGCACAAGTGTGGCCCAGTGTTTGACAGTCCCAGTATTTGACAGTCCTGTATATTGGCACAAGTGTGGCCCAGAGTTTGACAGTCCTGTATATTGATGCAAGTGGGGCCAAGTGTTGGACAGTCCTGTATATTGGATAGAAGTGGGGTCCAGTGTTTGACAGTCTGGTATATTGACATAAGTGTGCCCTGTGTTTGACAGTCTGGTATATTGGCACAAGTGTGGCCCAGTGTTTGACAGTCCCAGTATTTGACAGTCCTGTATATTGGCACAAGTGTGACCCAGTGTTTGACAGTCCCAGTATTTGACAGTCCTGTATATTGGCACAAGTGTGGCCCAGTGTTTGACAGTCCTGTATATTGATGCAAGTGGGGCCAAGTGTTGGACAGTCCTGTATATTGGATAGAAGTGGGCTCCAGTATTTGATAGTCATGTATATTGGTACAAGTGTTGCCCAGTATTTGATAGTCATGTGTATTGGTACAAGTGTTGCCCATTGTTTGATAGTCTTGTATATTGGTACAAGTGGGACCTAGTTTTTGATAGTCCTGTATATTGATGCAAGTGGGGCCCAGTGTTTGACAGTCCTGGATTTTGGTATCACTAAGGCCTAGTATTTGACAGTCCTGTATATTGGTACAAGTATTGCCTAGTGTTTGATAGTCCTGTATATTGGTACAAGTGGGACCCAGTGTTTGATAGTCCTGTATATTGGTACAAGTGGGACCCAGTGTTTGAGAGTCCTGTATATTGGTACAAGTGGGACCTAGTGTTTGACAGTCCTGTATATTGGTATAAGTGTTGCTTATTGTTTGACAGTCCTTAATATTGGTACTAGTGTTAACCAGTGTTTAATAGTCCTATATATTGGTACAAGTAGGACATGGTGAACTCTTGAAACTACTGATGAACAGGTCTCAGTGACTTTGACCTTATTCAATAAATTTGATTTAGAACTAAACTCAATGAACAAACATCTTTAATTTTTATTACTTTTACCATGATCATAACCATTGTCACAGCATTAAAAGAGATTTTTCAAAACTCCTTTTTCTTTGAATCACAATAACTTTGATCATGTCAATTTTAGATCTGACTTAATGTGATGGAACCATTATTCTTTATTTAGTCACAGTGACCTTGACTTTGGACAATTTTAACCTTGATAGTGAGTCATTGAAAGTCCTTCATGTCATGATCCTCTCAATCAAATTTGATTGAAATACATTTATTGATTTTTGATCAGCTGACAATATCAATTGTTGACAGGTATATAATGGACAACAGACAGTCTGGTTGATGTATAATATACAATGGACAGTCTGGTTGATGTATAATATACAATGGACAGTCTGGTTGATGTATAATATACAATGGACAGTCTGGTTGATGTATAATATACAATGGACAGTCTGGTTCATGTATAATATACAATGGACAGTCTGGTTGATGTATAATATACAATGGACAGTCTGGTTAATGTATAATATACAATGGACAGTCTGGTTAATATATGATATACAATGGTGGCGCTCTACAGTTTCGTATTTAGCATAGGGTTAAAATTTTAAAGAAAAAGAGTTTCTTCTGGTTTCCTCACTAGTTATACTGGTTATTTAAAAGAGACTTTGTATATCTTAGGTATTGTTCAAAGAACCTTTAATTCCCTTTATTTTGATGTATGATTGATGGGTGTAATATGGGTTAGAGAGTATACAGCTTGGCCTTACTCCAGATGTGCACCTTTCAAACAAGTGCTAGCTCTACTTGCTCATTTTTACTTGTTGAACTTCAGAGGTAAATTGTAAAAAAAGCTGACAATGGACAGTCTGGTTTATGTATAATATACAATGGACAGTCTGGTTGATGTATAATATACAATGGACAGTCTGGTTGATGTATAATATACAATGGACAGTCTGGTTGATGTATAATATACAATGGACAGTCTGGTTGATGTATAATATACAATGGACAGTCTGGTTAATGTATAATATACAATGGACAGCCTGGTCAATGCATAATGGACAGTGGACAGTCTGGTCAATGCATAATGGACACTGGACAGACTGGTCAATACATAATGCACAACATACAGCCTGGTCAATTCATAATGGTTATTGGACATCCTAGTATATGCATAATTGACAATGGACAGCCTTGTCAAGGCAATACATAATGGTTAATGGACTGTGGTCAATGCATAATGAACAATGAAGAGTTTGATCAATACATAATGCACAATGGACAGCTTGGTCAAAGCACACTGGACAATGGAGCCTAGTCAATACATAATGGTCATTGGCCAGTCTGATCAATGCATAATGCATAATGGACTGCCTGGTCAGTCCATAATGCATAATGGACTGCCTGGTCAGTCCATAATGCATAATGGACAGCCTGGTCAATGCATACTGCACAATGATAGCCTGGTCAATGCATAATGGTCATTGGTCAGTCTGGGCAATGCATAATGCATAATGGACAGCCTGGGCAATGCATAATGGTCATTGGTTAGTCTGGGCAATGCATAATTCATAATGGACAGCCTGGCCAATGCATAATGGTCATTGGTCACTCTGGTCAATGCATAATGGACATTGGACAGCCTGATCAATGTATAATGGACAATGAACAGTCCAACACATAAATGACAATGGACAGCCTGGTAAGCAAAAAATTTTAAAGGTGAAAATCAAAGGTCAAATGATTATGCTTAATCATGGATGGTCAGTAGCAAGAAATAGCCTGAGTGTTTGAATATGTACATGCAGTGTTTAAATGTTGACATGTAATTTTTAAAAACATATAGCATTTGTTTAGGTGTAGACATATAATGTATATGCATATAGCATATGTATATATTGTACACAGAGGGCCTCAAAAAGTTGTTTTTTTATAACAAAGTCACCCTCTTAAAATATATGTAAAGCCATCAGTTGTTTTATCTTATTATTTTAAAGTATTTCAAGGTATGACATGAATTTCTATTCAAGGAGATGACATGCCATTAAAGGAAGCCTTGAAAATACATCCATGATATTATTTCTATAAATGTAGAGACACTAATCTGCCTGGAAATCAACATATCCATGACAAATTCCTGTGAGTCCAATCCATCTGAAGAGCCAAGTTTATTTAATTAATATTAAAATCAGCTGCAAAATAAATAATGTTAAATGTTTGAATTAGTTAAAATCTGGACTGATGCACACAGTGATATCTACCTTACCACTATTAATAGACCTGGATCTGGGAGAGTCTTCTATCATAGGTAAATACATTTATTTTTTCATTTTAAGCATTTTTAGCAAATAACCCAACACCACATATTTTAAACTTGAACCTGTTACCCCCAAGCCATGTGGTGACCTTTTATAAAAAGCACACTTCCTAACCCACCACTGTGTCCCCATAAAGGGCTTTGTTAATGGGCAACATGAGCCCTCTGTAATAAAAGTATTAATCTGCCACATGCCTGGTGAGTGGGAGGAACCCAACCATAGCAGAATCCTGATAGTGCCATTAGCTTGGGGGGAAGCATGAACCCAAAAGTAGCTGTTAGCCTTAAGATGTAGTTGGGGGGGGGAGAAACAAACCCAGCTGCAGCAGAAGCCTAATACTGAGGGGGGGATGGGAAGAATCCAATTGTAGCTATAGGCCTTTTTACATTTAGAATCAGGAATATATACCTACTAAAAGCAAATACCTAACAATCTACATACATATATTGACTACAACATCCATTAGGACCTTTAAGTAAACATAATCTTTTTTCACAGTGAAATGTTCCTAAGACACTAAAGTGACCATATAACTGTGTCCTTAATGTACAGGTGCCATGTACCATACAACTCTGTCCTTTATATACAGGTGTCATGTACCACACAACTCTGGACCATACATTACTGTGTTCCTTAATGGACAGATGAACCACTATATATATATATATATATATATATATATATATATATATATATATATATATATATATATATATATATATATATATATATATATATATATAGATGCAATAAACTGACGAAGAACAGTACGAAACTAGTAAGTGACTAGCCTAAGCGCTTTTGACTCTTAATGAGTCTTTTTCAAAGGCAAATACAAAACATAGTTACGACAAACAAATAAACACAAAAACGTGTTTGTAAACCTCTACATTTCTGTCTTCACATGTGAAGACAGCCATGTAGAGGTTTACAAACACAACATTTTTGTGTTTATTTGTTTGTCGTAACTATGTTTTGTATTTGCCTTTGAAAAAGACTCATTAAGAGTCGAAAGCGCTTAGGCTAGTTAGTTACTAGTTTCATACTGTTCGTTGTCAGTTTATTGCATCTATTTTAATTAATCCCTGACACACGTGATCCCTTGGTGGATCCAGTACGCTTGAAAGGGTTATTATTTGCCATATGATTTGTATTCTTTATATATATATATATATATATATATATATATATATATATATATATATATATATATATATATATATATACCATACAACTATGTTTTTAATGAACAGGTGTCCTGACCAGACAAAAATGAAAAATGTGTCCTTAATGAACAGGTGCTGTGTACCACAGAACTATTTCCTTAATGACAGTTGCCCTTGACCATAAAAATGTATCCTTAGTGAACAAATTCTCTGTACATTTCAATGTTAAATAAGAAAAGCAAAGTAAAGAAGGCATTGAAACAATGTTGTCAATTACAGAGGTCTTTGCTAAGTCAGGTTTCACTGACATAATAACTACTCTTGATGAACTGGTTTTTAATGACTTATGCCATAAATAAATGTCATACACACACACAGATATATATATATATATATATATATATATATATATATATATATATATATATATATATATATATATAACAGTACATAAAAGGAACTCATAGAATTACATAATTCTACATCATTTTGACCCTAATTTAAGTTAAAACTTGCACACATAATTCTACATCATTTTGACCCTAATTTAGGTTAAAACTTGCACATTAAAAAATAATTATTTACATCTGATGTGTTCATTAAACAAGAAAATTTGCACTGGAAGTGTCTGTGTCTGCCAAGATAGATTTTGAGATCACAGGCTTATTTTGAAAAAATTTCTATCAGACTAACTAAGCACTTAACTTTACACAAGACAAATGACAGGCATGTCAAGTACTACAAAGAAAATCAACACATGTCTCCTAATAATTAGGAGAGGTGTAAAGAACCCATTTATACTTTATTTAAAACAATACTGCAGAACTTCAATATAATGAATAAATGAATAACATCCTGTATTTAGACAGTTTCATTGCCAGCAGATATCTCTGGTTTTAGGAGGGAACTTAGTCAATTGCAAATTAGTACTGCTGGTTTTCTAGCCTGGCCAAAAAATACTTCTTCTAGTATCAACCAGTTTGTACACCAATAGAGCTGCCAGTATATGACTATAAGTGAGGTTCATCAGATCAGCCTGGCTAACAGTACAAAACACTAATATCTTAATGTACAGTAAGTACACACTATAGCAGTACAAAACACTAATATGTTAATGTACATTAAGTACACACTATAACAGTACAAAACACTAATATCTTAATGTAGATTAAGTACACACTATAACAGTACAAAACACTAATATCTTAATGTATAGTAAGTACACACTATAACAGTACAAAACACTAATATCTTAATGTATAGTAAGTACACACTATAACAGTACAAAACACTAATATCTTAATGTAGATTAAGTACACACTATAACAGTACAAAACACTAATATCTTAATGTAGATTAAGTACACACTATAACAGTACAAACCACTAATATCTTAATGTATAGTAAGTACACACTATAACAGTACAAACACATTTATCCTAATGTACAGAACACATAATAGTGAAAATATGGAATACAAGTAAGGCTCCTCTAGTTAGATAGTACAAACACTTATATTTTAATGTACAGTACATGATATGACAGTACAAACACTATCATAATGTACAGTACACTAATGCCGATATAAGGAATACAAGCAAGGCTATTCTAGTTAGATAGTACAAGCATTTGTATTTTAATATACTGTACACACATTTATATTTTAGTGTACAGTACACACATTTATATTTTAGTGTACAGTACAAACTCAAGTGACTGCCTTGGTGGCATAAGTGGTTAGAGCATCCACCTCAGATGCAGGAGGTTACATGTTTGAACCCTGGCCAAATCATACCAAAGTCTAATCAAGGGGCAGGTCAGGCATCACTACCTATTGCCCCACCCCACCCCATCCCTCTGGACAAGTTCAAAAACAGGGGTAGAACAGGTGGCATGGCCTAATGTCCTACTAACTCCCCAAGACAAGCAAAAGGCCACATAAGACCCTTCTGGAGAGAAAATGGCATCTTACAATTCAACTCTAGAGTCCCAGTTTTGCGCCTAAGGACTCATCCCACAAGCCTAACATGATCCATTAGACACATCAACTAACATACAGCCTACTTAATACTCTAAGAAGGCCTACCTCTGACCAGATTGGAAAATACTTTAATTATATAAGTGCTTCAAATACACTAAATTCAGACTCACACTTATTCAAAATTCACAACCAAAATTAATGTGCCACCAATTGCACAGGTGGCTAACACAATAGGGCAGCACAATAGCACAACTGGAATTAATTTTTACCCCATAAGTGCCTTTTCTCAGTAAGTCCCTAGTTCCCTTTGCTTCCTTGCCTTCGATGCTGGCTGTGGTGCACATGTACATTCTAGAAATGTCCACCATCAAAGGTTGAATGATAACCAAAAGCCCAGCACCAAAGACAAAAGCCCAGCACCAAAGCCAAAAACCCAGCACCTGGGCAAGCTACCTCCTTGGGAAGCATTGTCACCCATTTGGGTGACATCCAGCTCAAGCAGTAAACCACCCAAGGGGGCAAATGGCCCAGCCCAGGGCTATAATCAGTCATCAAAGCACAAAGTGCATACAGGACTATAATTAAATGATGATGATGATACACTCAGCATTAAAAAGTTAGTACTACAACTGGTGTCAAGATAATGGGATTGGGTTTCATAATGCTACATGTCTGTGGCATGATGCCCCAGTGCTGGACATAACTATAAACTGCAGATATCATAGTAATATGACTGAAAAATTGTTAAAGCTTTATTAAAATAAATCTCACACACACACATACACACACATACACACACACACACACACACACACACACACACACACACACACACACACACACACACATTTAGTGGATATTGAGGACTCAGGTATGGAACCGTGTACCGAGGAAATTTGTTCTAGTGATCTTAGAGTGAAAAGAAATACAATATGAGGCAGTAAATTAATAGAAAATGGTGGTACATCAAGAAAGGAACTGTATTTTCTTAGTTGAGTAATGAAATTTAGCAAAGCAAGTGAGGATGCACACATTTACACAAATATTCTGTATAATCCATGCTTACTAAGGACACACATAATTATTGACCACAACATGGAAACTGTAGACAATGTGACATTATGGCCATCTGTGACTCCCATTATCTTGCGAAATGTAAATGAAGAGAAACATTATTAAGCCATACATGAATTATATATGAACAGTTCAGACTAAGAGGGTTGGTGTACTCAGATGTAATTGTGGTTAGTTTTTTCATCTCAGAAACATCTTTAACCATTTCCAGAATACATGCCAATCACATTATGATTGTCAGGCTCTAATTAAAGCACCAGTCATTAATTGTTACTTAATACAACAATTTGGCAGGCTGGTGATTCCATACTGTTCATAGATGTGTTTAGATGAAAGTACAGTACTGGGTTGTTAATATGCTCATGTATCAAGTCATGTATTGTTTTATTGTAAGTGTGCATAAATTGATAATATCAAGAGTAATTTATATATGACATAACCACAAAGACATTTAAAAATCTAGTCTGAACTCTCAATATAGACTAAGGATGCACATTATTTGACAAAATCATGGAGACTGTGGACATGGGTACATTCTGACTAATGAGGACATATTGGCACATCTAGTCCAGTCTTAACAATGCAGGAAGTTGTGGGTTCAAACCCAGGCTGAGTCATAAAAAAGACATAGAAATGGTACTAGCAACTTCCTCACTAGGTGCTCAGCATTAAGAGGTTAGTGTTAGGACTTGTTGGCCTGCTGTCAGGATAGTCTGACTGGGTGGGACATCATGCTACATGTCTGCCGAATGATGCTACAGTGCTCAACGTGACTATAAACTGCCACAATGCAGATGTCATAGCGATATGACTAAAAGATTGTTAAAGCTACATTAAAATCAAATCATAAGTAAATGTGTCATCAACTGTTCTTTAGGCAATTACATTATTAATTGAATATATACCTTGTTGTTATTGACTGACTGATGTATTGATTGATTGTCCTCAATTAGACTTCAGTACAACATGACATGATTCAGACTAATCCACCACTTTGGAGATCATACTGTAATAAATTTGGAGTATGCACATTTAGTTATAGCACCCATTTTGGGGGAATTCTTAGATTTGTGTGGTTACTTGTCTGATTATTGGAACTCATGCAATGGAAATATTCCTAAACTAATTAGCCAATTAGCAGGAGCAAATATTTTGGAGTGAAGTGTTAGTAAGTTTCCATGATGCCAGGGTCAATTAGAAGTAAATTCAGGTTAAAATCCAGTGTTGTACATTAGTGGTGTGAATACAGTGCAGGATTTACAGTAGGAAATGGGTAAATGACACAAAGGAATAAGAAAGAAGGGACTTGGCAGAAACCATTTATGTTGCAGCTAATGTGGTGTAGTTGTACTGGCGAAATGTGCCTTTAATACATGAGTTGTCTGGCATAGTAAAAAATAGTTCCCTGTGTTAGGGCATAGTGGTATAGTTTCTAATGTGTGAACTGCTGATGGTATGGAAAGATGTGAAGCTGATGGATATTCGGCAAGTTGTGAGATTAGTGGTATTGCATTGAATAGTGAAATATTTATATATAGAAGGGACACATTGGGCTTTCTAATGTACAGCTTAAGTTGTATGGAAGTCTTTGGAAATTTGGGCTGAACTTATGACTTCTCTAGGCTTTGAGGTCCGCTTAGTCAAGCATGGCTTGTACCAATACCATTTGGCTGGATTTAAACATTTATGGCAGGAAACTCACCTTATCGGCAATGACTATTCACTTTTTTACAACACCCACCTTATCTGCAATGACCATTCACTTTGTGACAAAGCTGAGTAATATCTTTGCTGCATAATACACATACAAATATTCTCTCTTTCTCTCTCACTGAATGTGGTGTTAAAAATAAAAAATGGATGCTTGTGTTAACCATATTGTGTGTTTTATGGAGATTTTGTATTTTTCAAGTCACTTTGGCTAAATAAATCAATGATGCAAACATCATTATTTCTATTGTAATCTGTATAGCGTTTTATATCAACACAAAGATTGATGATATACTAAAACATCAATAATAATTACAACATCAACAGGACTTGTCTATTTTAACTGAACTGAAATCTCCTAAATAGCTATAAAGTTCAGCAATTCCAGAAGTAAAGGCCAGAGTTCTATGAGAGTACATGTATGTTTAGAGTACCTGTATGTATAGAGTACATGTATGTATAGAGTACATGTATGTATAGAGTTGGTGGATGGGGATATTCTAATACCTTTATACAAACGGTTTTTTTGTCTTGGTATCATGAATGAACAAGATTAAATTTTAATGGTACTATAATCTCAAGGTTAACCTTTTAAATCACTTAATTTATACTTTTGCTAATTCAAGGTAACAGGATTTTTCAGTAAATTCACCTCTGTTTTCTCCTGTTTGAATACTTAGTATGTAAATGATGAAATTGGGTCAGATATAGCTCATTTAAAAATCATAAAATAACTTTTGAATATCAATGATGTCTTTTCAACTTCTTTACGTGTGTAAAATCTCACCACAAACATGATATTTTAACAAATGGGTTGGATAATTAGGTAATTTTGATACAAATCTACAGTGAATTCATGCATATTTCCAATAGCATTTTGATTTACTTCTTTCATACATGTCATATATTTATTTGTCTATGTTGGATTTGTATGGTATGAATGTATCGTGAGTTTGCCAACACTATTGTGTCATATGCATGAAATAATAATTTAACAAAAATACCAGGGACTGTTATTTTCTACTAGCTTATCTTCTTATAATTTAGCTAAGTAGTTAGTATTTGATGCTTGGATCTAAAGGGAGATAATACATTTTTGCAATGTGTAATTTGAAAATGGAGATCTCTCTACAAGTTTTCCACCAGGCAATCAAGGCCATGATTCAAGGGGTGGTGGTGGTGCCAGCTTTGGAAGAAAGATACACTCCAAAATCACAAACAAGCACCATGTATGTAAATGGGGACCTTCCTACAATTCATGATTTTATGTTATTCTAGGTTAAAATAGTTGGTGGAAGTAAGATTTTACCATTTTTCCAACTGAAGATGTCTTCGATTGGAAGTTTGTCCTCTGTATGTTGGTGTGTAATCTCATAAATGTCCTCTGTTTACACACACACACACACACACACACACACACACACACACACACACACACACACACACACTTACACACACACAGAGCTGTACAAACTTTGAAATTTTAATGTACAGTACACAATATGGCAGTACAAATACTCATATTTTAATGTACAGTACACACTATAATAGTACAAACACTTCTATTTTAATGTACAGTACAAAGGTTTGCTTTGGATATGAAATGAACCTATCATAATTGTTATATTTACCCAATCTTGTTACAGCCATTGACATATTGCAGCCATTTTCAAGGGCAGACAATTACACACTCAGAGTCACACACTCAGAAAATGCTCACTTAGACAATTGGCTAAAATTGGGTTGGTGATTTTTGAAAAGAAGTTTAAGATAGCAATTGTTGATGAATGCATGACAGATGACACAATGACCAAATGACACAATGACACAATGACACAATGACCAAATGACCAAATGACCGAAAGACCAAATGACAATTTACCTTGACATTCAATGACATTCATCTCCAAGTCATCAACAGTTTTAGAAACTGACACCAGTGACCTTCAGGCCACTGCAGCAAGATTTATATCTCATGGTAAACATGTTTTATGTGTTTGATGTCATTTCATCCAATATTGTATTGTGTATTATTACTTACCATGTCTTCACAGTAACTCTAAAGGTCTTTGAGAAAGAGCCATAATACTTGTTACTTGTTACTCTAACGGTCTTTGAGTGAGAGCTATAAAGGACTCATGGTACTAATTCAGATTCCATAGTAAACTTGTACAAACACCATAATATTCAAAATTCAATAACTTTAAATTTCTCAGTTTTCTTGATCAAACCTATATTTATCAGTATAGATGAAACCTGGATGACTTTTTCTGTGTAGAGAAAAGGATATAACCTGCAGTATTTCCTGGACCTTACAGGTATTTCAAACAAGTGCTTTCAATTCCACACCTGAGTCAACTGTTAATTTCAGAAATGAGTGTACCAAAGTCAAAACTGTTTAAGGACTGAAATTCCATCAAGAAAACAATGTCTCATTTTTTTTAGTTACAACTACAATAAACTCTAAGGAATCTTTTTCCAACAAAATAACTTTCATTATCAACCAATCCTGGCCACTCAAAACCATATATACTCTATTTAATGTTCAACCATTTCCAGGTCTGTTCCCATTTTTCCATACAATTAGTGCCATGTGTCCTAAAGGCTTTAGACCACTCAGCCACCCAGTGTGATAAAACCTAAAATTGAGTTCTATGAAGAATGATTCCATTTTCACTTATAGAAGATAAGGAGGAAAGTTAAATCAGGCTTTAGTCATTTGTCTTTCAGGAATAACTTGCTGCTACATTTTATCCTTTGTTACCAGAGAGGAAGTGAGTATCAGTATTTTGGGTAAACAATTTTTCTCATTAAAGTAATTATATGTAAACAGCAAAAAAGCATCTTTCCCTCTCACTCTTGTACATTAATGTCAGTCCATCAATTTACACCGCCATCATCTGTCTATTTTCTAACAAGTACAATGAACTTTCCAATTCATATAATAGGATAAAGATGAACTTTCTCTCTCTTGTTTCACACAACTTGTTGACATACATGGCACTGCATCAAAGCCATTCTTCTTAGCCTCATCATAATCTTCTGGAACAGCCAAATGCCTCTTGAAAAAAATTGGCAGGAAGGGCCATTTGTTAAACCTCAATATAATATGTACTATACATACAATAAAGCCCCCCTCCATTGTTGATGTATAATGCATTACAAAATCAGGGTCTATGTTGTATGTTGATTGTTGATGTAAAATGCATTACAAAATCAGGGTCTAGGATGTATGTTGATTGTTGATGTATACTGCATTACAAAATCAGGGTCAATGTTGTAATTTGCATTGATTATTTCTATTGAACTGAATAGACCCAGATCTGTCAGTGTATTATGTGAAGACAGATTTGTATCTATGCTGATTCTAGTGGATCTGAGTTTTATATGACCATATACGGTACCCAAAATTGAACCTCACAGAACTACCCAGATTTGCCAATACATGATGGTTCACATCATGGGGACTCAAACATATTGTCCATGGGTTGTATGCAGCATGAGGAGTTTTTCCTGCAACAACACTTAGAATTTGTAAAATAATTAATAATGCAAATTGTTTTCATCAGTGATGCAGAATTAGGTCAGTAAACTAGTCATTATGCAGACCTCATGGTAGTTTTGAGTTTGTGACCACTGGTCTACACTATAGTACCCATGTGTAGCACATAGTCAACTGTGAATCTCATAGACCCAGATCTGTCATTACATCAAGGTCTACATTAAGGTGCTTACGTGTAGCACACAGTCAACTGTGAATCTCATAGACCCAGATTTGCCATTGCATCAAGGTCTCTACAATACCATGTGCATCATGTGTGGCAGATATGAGTGTGTGCAATTTGCAGTTGAACTCTACTTATAAGCAAGTACAAATGGCACTGTCAATCCTTATGCCTTTTAAAGAGTTCTTCTAGTTGTTATGGACTTAACACCATTTTTCAGAACATGATAGGCTAGTGACAGGTGACCAGTATTTTTGGCAGAGGAAGAACCATTGAAAACCCTGGGATGAATTACCTACCCACTGGAAGAAACTGGCAGGCTTTCTCACATTGGCCAAGCCTTAGACTCAAACCCCCTGGGACAGAAAAGAAATGTAAGTGATCCTTAAATGTGGCAAATCAAGTATGTGTCACATACTTCGAACAGGTCAAGATCATAAATGTGGCACATTAAATATGTGTCACATACTTCAAACTGATCAAAATCATAAATGTAGCACATTAAGTATGTATCACATATTTTAAACTGATTAAAATCATAAATGTGGCAAATTAAGTATGTGTTACATACTTCAAAATGATCAAATCATAAATGTGTCACATTAAGTATGTATGCTGCATTCTTCAAACTGATTTCCACCATCACTGAGCTCCGATGAACATCATGTTTGGTTTTTCTTTTAATTTACCTATTAAATTACAGCTTTTACATTTATGAATATGAAAACAAGAATTAAAATTTCCATAGAAAACTCTCCTAAAAAAACATGAACCATCATTGCTGCCTGTTGAATTAACTTACTAGAAGCAAAATGCTATTTTAATCGGATTGTTTCACTCTTCAGGCACTAATTTCACTGTCCAACATGGTGCAATTGTCTACAAAATTTAATATTTGCAGAGTTGATCTAACTTTTCAACAGAAAACAAAGTCAGTGAGCATGAAATGACCTACTTTTATTAAGATGGTGTTTTACTCAACAAAACACATTAATACATAAGAGAAACTGCTCTAAATGCAAAGTAACTAAATCCTGATGGACAGAAGTACTATACATACTTTCCACATTTGTGGCAAGTCATTAAAAAGTTGATACAAAATTATTTACTACTGAAAGAAAAGTACCAAGTACAAAGTTTGTTCAGGTCAATAACTGACTGCTTCTCAAAATAAGGTCCATCGTATGTTGCTGATCCAACCATACATTTTTACATCAAACTTTTAAAAAAAAAAATTCAGTTCTGTAAACCACGTCCAACATCTTTGATCTCTTGGAATTTTTAGACTTTTTTGTATCATCCCATAGCTTCAATGCTTTAGGGAGTTTAGTATATCCAGCAGTTTCAACATAAACTGAATATTTGTGAAATTTTGTAACACAATTACTTTTCTTTTCCATGTCAAATGTAATTGTTTATACAAATCATTTTCTCTTTTATGATATAAATGTTTTACCAAAGAAAAACATTTTATTCCACTGTACTGTTTTTAAATATTAATGATCAGTTGACAACAAGCTGAATTACCATATGTATTCACTTATAAGACAAGTCCAAATGCAAACTGCACAGACTCAGATCTGCCTGCACATAATGTACCAGTAGATCTGGGTCTATGCAGTTTGTTCAGAGTAACCATTAGAATACACAACATAGACCCTGATATGCCTGTATATTATGTACCAGTAGATCTGGGTCTATGCAGTTTGTTCAGAGTAATCATTAGAATACACAACATAGAACCTGATCTGCCTGTACATCATGTACCAGTAGATCTGGGTCTATGCAGTTTGTTCAGAGTAATCATTAGAATACACAACATAGACCCTGATCTGCCTGTACATCATGTACCAGTAGATCTGGGTCTATGCAGCTTGTTCAGAGTAATCATTAGAATACACAACATAGACCCTGATCTGCCTGTACATCATGTACCAGTAGATCTGGGTCTATGCAGTTTGTTCAGAGTAATCATTAGAATACACAACATAGACCCTGATCTGCCTGTACATCATGTACCAGTAGATCTGGGTCTATGCAGTTTGTTCAGAGTAATCATTAGAATACACAACATAGAACCTGATCTGCCTGTACATCATGTACCAGTAGATCTGGGTCTATGCAGTTTGTTCAGAGTAATCATTAGAATACACAACATAGACCCTGATCTGCCTGTACATCATGTACCAGTAGATCTGGGTCTATGCAGTTTGTTCAGAGTAATCATTAGAACATACAACATAGAGCCTGATCTGCAGATGCTTTACACTATGGCAGATCAGGATCTTTGTTGTTTGCATAGGATTACTAGTAAAGTTAGATGGTTACTTTTGTTTAATCACTTCTCCAAATATGTCTTGGGAGAAAATGATAATTAAATGTAGTTATTTCTTTTTTATTAATTTGTTTCTTGGTTTTACATATTTTATTCTATTACAATTCCAGAGAGCAAGCTTTCACACCTACCTTCTTGTATTTTCTGGCTATAGAGACATTTTGTATTGCATCATTGTGGTACATTAGGACATTCAAGACTAATGGAAGTCATTTGGAACACTGTTTTTGGACTTGTGACAGGACAGGATTATTTGGGATTTCATTGATAATACTGTAGGTGTCTCTTAAATTATCACTTTGCAAAAAAAGAAAAATAGCATTTTTGTTGATTTTACTTAAAATTGTTGGTCGCACTTCTTTTCTGTTACTTTATTTAAGCCCTTGAATCATAACATTACTAATTAGACCTCAAACTCCTCCTTTGTGGTCCTAAATGTATGACTACTAATTACACATCAAACTTGTCTTTGTAGTCCTAGTTGTACACTACTAATTTCACTTCAGATGGTCTTAATAACAGAATCGAATCTGACAGCCCACCATTAAGATGCACATTTAGAATAAATTATTACTAAAACAATAAAAATACAGTAGTTATACAAAAAAATAAGATATTGCATTGGCAATTTAATGCATAATAAAGCTGATGTTCAGATCTTTCAAAAAGTATTTTTTGTAAGGGATCAACTTAATGCATTACTTGAAGTCAGTGGAGACAAGATTTTAAGATACCACATTAAATTTAAATCAACTGATAATCCCAAGATAATCTCCACCAATGTGGACCCTAATGAGACAAATATTTGGCAGGTTTCCTCTCAATTCAGTAAATAATGGCTGACCAAAGCTTTTGAAATCCTAAACAATGTGCTATTCAGTCAAGTATCAAACCACTTCAGAAAGTTTGTCTGTTTAATATTTTAATCAATGTTTGCATCAACTGTTACAATACAATGATATATATCAGTGTACGCCATTATAGTGTTACTGTATACAATTCAATGATATATATCAATGTGTGCCATTACATTGTTACTGGATACAATACAATGATATATGTTGGTGTGCCATTACTGTACTACTAGATACATTACTATTATATATGTGGATGAGTGCCATTATGGTGTTACTGGTTACAATACAATTATATATTTTGGTGTGTGCCATTATGGTGTTACTGGTTACAATACAATTATATATTTTGTTGTGTGCCATTATGGTGTTACTGGTTACAATACAATTATATATTTTATTGTGTGGCATTATGGTGTTACTGGTTACAATACAATTATATATTTTGTTGTGTGCCATTATGGTGTTACTGGTTACAATACAATTATATATTTTGTTGTGTGCCATTATGGTGTTACTGGTTACAATACATTTATATATTTTGTTGTGTGCCATTATGGTGTTACTGGTTACAATACAATTATATATTTTGTTGTGTGCCATTATGGTGTTACTGGTTACAATACATTTATATATTTTGTTGTGTGCCATTATGGTGTTACTGGTTACAATACATTTATATATTTTGTTGTGTGCCATTATGGTGTTACTGGTTACAATACAATCATATATTTTGTTGTGTGCCATTATGGTGTTACTGGTTACAGTACAATTATATATTTTGTTGTGTGCCATTATGGTGTTGCTGGTTACAATACAATTATATATTTTGTTGTGTGCCATTATGGTGTTACTGGTTACAATACATTTATATATTTTGTTGTGTGCCATTATGGTATTACTGGTTACAATAAAATCATATATTTTGTTGTGTGCCATTATGGTGTTACTGGTTACAATACAATTATATATTTTGTTGTGTGCCATTATGGTGTTACTGGTTACAATACAATGCTACATCTTGGTGAGTGCCATTACTTTATTACTAGATACAATACAATGATACACATTGTTGTGTACCATTACTGTGTTACTGTTTCCAGAAGATATTTTCACAACAATACAGCTGTTCATTTATACAAAAGTGTTTTTATTCCTTATAATAATTATAGTTACTAATTATTAGCATTGTTGATAATATCCAATTATTGTACATCCAAAATTTATTATTCTTTCTAATTTCAAGATACTTAATTTGTATCTATAATGGAATTTTGTCTGATGTTTAATGTTAAATATCTGGCATTTAATGTTTGGTACCTGTCATTTAATGTTTGGTATTTGACATCTGCTGCTTGGTATCTGACATTTATTACTTGGTATCTGATATTTTATGCTTGATATTTTACATTTAATGCATGGTATCTCAAAAATCAGTGCTTGGTATCTCCTTAGTTTTTGTTTTGCTGTTTAAAAGTTTTGGAATGGATGCTTTAAAAATTGCCAATTTAAAAAAACCATGAAGATGAAAGTGTTTATATTTTAACTGAAATTCTGTCAATTTTGCTATCCCCTCCAACACAAGACCCCACACCATCCACAAGGTTACTATAAGGGTGTACACTGATATAATCTGACAATGACCTTTGATGACTGGACTTTACTGGGAAGACATGGTAAGTAACAAGTTTTATAGCTCTGTCTCAAAGACTATTAAAGTTACTGGGAGGACATGGTAAGTTTTATAGCTCTGTCTCAAAGACTATTTGAGTTACTGAGAGGACATGGTAAGTTTTATAGCTCTGTCTCAAAAACCATTAGAGTTACTGGAAGGTAAGTTTATAGCTCTGTCTCAGAGACCATTAGAGTTACTGTGAAGACATGATAAGTTTTATAGCTCTGTCTCAAAGACTATTAGAGTTACTGGGAGGACATGGTAAGTTTTATAGCTCTGTCTCAAATACCATTAGAGTTACTGTGAAGACATGGTAAGTTTTATAGCTCTGTCTCAAAGACTATTTGAGTTACTGTGAAGACATGGTAAGTTTTATAGCTCTGTCTGAAAGACTATTAGAGTTACTGGAAGGACATGATAAGTTTTATAGCTCTGTCTCAAATACCATTAGAGTTACTGTAAAGACATGGTAAGTTTTATAGCTCTGTCTCAAAGACTATTAGGGTTACAGGGAGTACATGGTAAGTTTTATAGCTCTGTCTCAAAGACCATTAGAGTTACTGTGAAGACATGGTAAGTTTTATAGCTCTGTCTCAAAGACTATTTGAGTTACTGAGAGGACATGGTAAGTTTTATAGCTCTGTCTCGAAGACCATTAGAGTTACTGGGAGGTAAGTTTATAGCTCTGTCTCAGAGACCATTAGAGTTACTGTGAAGACATGGTAAGTTGTATAGCTCTGTCTCAAAGACTATTAGAGTTACTGGAAGGACATGGTAAGTTTTATAGCTCTGTCTCAAATACCATTAGAGTTACTGTAAAGATATGGTACGTTTTATAGCTCTGTCTCGAAGACTATTTGAGTTACTGAGAAGACATGTTAAGTTTTATAGCTCTGTCTCAAAGACCATTAGAGTTACTGGGAGGACATGGTAAGTTTATAGCTCTGTCTCAAAGACCATTAGAGTTACTGTGAAGACATGGTAAGTTTTATAGCTCTGTCTCAAAGACTATTAGAGTTACTGTGAAGACATGGTAAGTTTTATAGCTCTGTCTCAAAGACCATTAGAGTTACAGGGAGGACATGGTAAGTTTTATAGCTCTGTCTCAAAGACCATTAGAGTTACTGGGAGGACATGTTAAGTGTATATCTATGTCTCAAAGACCATTAGAGTTACTGTGAAGACAGGGTAAGTTTATAGCTCTGTCTCAAAGACTATTAGAGTTACAGGGAGGACATGATAAGTTTTATAGCTCTGTCTCAAAGACCATTAGAGTTATTGGGAAGAGATGTTAAGTTTTATAGCTCTGTCTCAAAGACCATTAGAGTTACTGTGAAGACATGGTAAGTTTTATAGCTCTGTCACAAAGACCATTAGAGTTACTGGGAAGGCATGGAAGTAATAAGTTATAGGACACATGTTACTAATTACATGTATTTGGAAAAATGGGAATCAGTCTGGAAATGGGTGAACATAAAATAGTGTATATATGAGTCTGGGTTATCAGGATTACTTAATAATGAAAATTTTGTAGAAAAATACTCCTGAGAGCTTATCTCAGCTGTAATTTTACAAAGTAGAGACATTGTTTTCTTGATAGAATTTCAGTCCTTTAAGTTGAGTTTGGAGCTCTCATTACTGAAATTAGCACAGGATTATTTGGTACAGAATTGAAAGCACATGTTTCAACCATATGTAGGTCCAGAAAATGTCATGGTTCATATCCTTTTCTCTACACAGAAGCTGTCATACAAGTTTCATCTATACTGATAAATATAGGTTTGATCATGAGCACACAAAAAATTAACGTTATAGAAATTTTAATATCATGGTGTTTGCATAAGTTTACCATGGGAACCGAATTAGCACCATGATTCCTTTATAGTTCTGGCTCAAAGACATTTAGAACACAAACCGTAACGACAAGAAAAATTATAATATTGACATGTGACCTTAAAAGCGGAGAAAGAAAGTGTAACAAACAATTAAAATATTGATCCATGACCTTAAGGTAAAATAGGAGATGTAAGAAAACTTTCTAATAATGATGTATGAATACATGTATGCCAAGTTTCATCTCTTGATCTCAAACTACAGAAACCAGTGACCAATGGATAGTTGTCTACACAGTAGAAATAGCCAAAAAGTGTGACCAATGGAAAGTTTTATATGCTGTAAGAATAGCCAACAAGTGTGACCAATGTGCAGTTGTCTAGATAGCCAATGCTGTGACCAATGGACAGTTGTCTAGACAGCCAACAAGTGTGACCAATGTGCAGTTGTCTAGACAGCCAACAAGTGTGACCAATGGACAGTTGTCTAGACAGCCAACAAGTGTGACCAATGTGCAGTTGTCTAGACAGCCAACAAGTGTGACCAATGGACAGTTGTCTAGACAGCCAACAAGTGTGACCAATGTGCAGTTGTCTAGACAGCCAACAAGTGTGACCAATGGACAGTTGTCTAGACAGCCAACAAGTGTGACCAATGGACAGTTGCCTGCACATTTAGAGGATTAATTAAGAGATGAGAAATTAGAAAACTGAACATTGCCTTTAATGATGAAAAGGATAGACTCTTATGAATGAGCAAAAGACACCTATACTGCAGAAAATTATAGATAAAGGGAAGTAACTTCATTATTGATGATTTTTTTTTCTCTTATCCCTCTATTAGCAGTAAGACTGCACTGGATAGTCTCAAATTTTGACATTCCTGTAATTTTTAACAAAGAAGTCACAGGATGGAAAAGCAGGAGCCTTGTACTTATAAATTCACACAGTAACTAAGCAAATTTTTTTTTACCATTACTTTGGGTTTAAAGGAAAATGAGTTGAATTCTTTGTCACACTTAGTCAAGCATTGGACACCAGATGCATCACTTGGGCTGTATAGCCTACTTGGTTTACATATGTATGCATGTCTGCTACAGCAGTAAACATCTCAAAATCAGGATCAAGGTCAAGAGATGATTAGAAGCATGCTTAGATGTTATGGTGCCATTGAATTTTAAGCATGCATGAAGCCCATAATGATTGCTTGAGCTCCCTTGCCGTAGGAAAAGAGAGATTGTGGATGGTGTTGGACCAGTGTAAAAAGTATCAGTTATACATGGAATAAACATAGATAACCTAATTAAAATTTAACAAGTTAGCTTTTTACAATGATCATTGGCTAATTTGTATATTTAATGTATTAAATATTCAAATTTTTCTGTACTTTGTCTTAGCCAATGAAAATTCATCAAAACTTTCCAGGTGCATTAGTAAGGTGGGTGGGTAGGGAATTATGAGGAGTGGGGGGGTGATTAGGAAGTAAACTTATCACCTTGCACAGACTGTGCATAACAAGAAGTAAGTCAGATATATAACCAAACAGTAATTAAGCTGTAAAAATAAATTATGTGTTTTGGCAAACTTTGTCAAAGACAACTTCATTTAAACTGGTATACAAAAACCATACATATTATACAATCTGATTTCAGTGACCTGTGCTGTGAGCAAACACCTATAATTTGACTTTTTTGCCATTTAACCATCTTCATCATACTCAGTTTAATTTTTTTTTAATGCTCTGTCAAAAGCAGACACCTGCTGAACACAACCTGTAGATGGAAAACTGATTGTAAACCAACCATTATTTTTTCCTTTATAACCTGATTATATCATAACTAGAGATTTTATCACCTGGCTTTCACTGTAGCAAATGAAGTGTATCATTTATATTTTCTGTATGGAGTTATAATAGTATGAATTACCAAATACAAGTAAAAGGGGCAACCAGGGATAAGCTTTATTATTTTTGTCTAAATTTATGGTGTTCACACATCATTAACAATGTATTGGTACAATGGGATACTAGACTGGTCTTCTTATCTTCCACAAACCAAAGGTAGTAATATGGAGCATACTTAGGGGTAACTAGTCCACTTGACCAATCTGATTGCCTAAACACCTGAATATACAAATGTGCTTAGGGCAAGCAACCAAATGACATTTAATTAATGCAATTGTCTCAACTGACTTAAGAGTTCTTCAAGCTCTGACAATTTTGGTAAGAACTCAATAAATGCAACTCATGGTCATCTCAAGTATGACTCAGTTAATTGTTTTTCTTTCTGTCATCAAGTGGTGGCTGAAAACCTACTTTCATTAATATTTGCAAAATTTTAAGGCTTTTCCCAATTGTGAAGAAACCTATTCTTTCTCCTGAATTTTTCCCAATTTCCAGTACTATGGCAACTGTCACCACTTTTCAATATAGCATCCCAGCATGCATTTGGATTAAGGTACATGTACTCAACATGACCAAAAGGTATTATGGGTATGAAATTCATGCCAAATGATTAACATTTGGCCAAGCCATTCACTTCCAGTGGAAATGGATACAATAGGGTAGCAGGGAGATCCATAAGCTTTGAAAGAAATGAATTACTTTCATGCACATTTTAACTAAACTGTCAGCTATTAAGTTTTATCGATGCAGGCAAAAACTTGTTTAGAGTTGAAATTGGAAGGAGGAGTGAAAAATGCAACATCCTTTGCTCCTATTTGCAGGCACTTATGAATACCTATAAGTTGATTGTATTTGATATTGGATAAATGTGTATTGATGAAGAATCACTCACTGTACTTTTAAAAATTCAAAACGTATGGTAATTTTTTTAATACAATTCAGTGAAGGAGCATATAGATAGTTAGAATGTCTTTTTGAAACAAGTTGTTGTGGTGACTGTTAGAGTTATATCCCTTGCATTAGCATATTCAATGAAGGGAAACAAATCTCTTTAGCATAATTTCCACTATAACATAAAAAATCAAGGCATGGAGAAATGAGTAAAGAAATAAGTTTAAATATAAACTTAACACAAACACAAATATTGTAACATGTAAATATACAGTCCAAGAGACCCAAGTAAGCCTGATATTACTCACCTGGTATAGACCAATTAATAGCTGATTACATCACTAAGCTGGTTCACATGTAAGAACACAAACATACCATCTCCAAAATGTTAATTTGCATAGAGTTTTAGCTATTTTTCTATCTTCTAATAAAAACTGTATTAATGACATAGTCAGCATCTGGCTCATAACTAAATTCATCCAAAATCTTATGGATTTAACGAGGAGCAAAAACCAGAATTCCAAAGTGATGATAAAATTAGCCAATCAGATACAATATTACCTTATTAAGATGACATCATTAATTTACATGGATCTTGCTCATTAGCCAGTAATCATGAGTTTTGATTCCTTTTTTTATAGACAAAAAAGTGTTACTGATGTCTATATTTTGACACAATGTTGCTATTGGTGTCTATTTTGACACAGATTTGTTATTGGTGTCTTTGTTTTTAAATGAGTTTAAAAAAGGTCAGTCAGAAAAAAGTATTTCTATCATTGGATACAGAACAAAGTATATTGTTGAGTTGGACTAGAAGTGTGTGTGTGTATATATATATATATATATATATATATATATATATATATATATATATATATATATATATATATATATATATATATATATATATATATATATATATATACACACAGTATGATACTAAAAGCTGCCTGGCTTGACACTCAGCATTAAGAGGTTAGTGTTAGGACTGGTCAGCCTGGTGTCAGGATAATGTGACTGGGTGGGACATCATGCTACATGTCTGCGCCATGATATCCCAGTACTAGACATCAATTTAAATTGCCACACTGCAGACATTGTTGCGATATGACTGAAAAATTGTTAAAGCTTGTTAAAATTCATAACTACATCAAATTACATCACATTTGAAATTCCATTTTGGTTTCACCACTTCTTGTTTTGTTTGTTTTATTATCATAAACCACAGTCAAATCCTTGTTTTTTAAAAGTTTTATTAACATTTAAACCAAATGCAACAGCTGTAAAACTATATTTTGAAACACTTCCTACTGGTTGTGCTTATGTCATATGGCTGCTAGAGGTATGTAAACTTCATACTAATAAGATGGGGCCCTCAGTTCAAACAATGTGTGAACCAGAATATTTCCCTCTAATTAGTTACAAGGCTAATAACAAAGACAGACATTGGCCAACCAAGGGTGACTTGACCACTCCTGCAATAAAGGTCAATTGAACATTTTCTTCATAGCTCATCATCATGGGCACCCACAGCATAGGTCAAGGAGGGTCACGTGACCTCCCACTGGAAATCCTGCTAAATATATATATTGGGAGCATAATGACCAAGGATTGAGTCCATGTGGTGAGCCATTTTCCTGTCTGTCATTTGTTATTGCAGATTATTGTTAGAAATGTAACTATTTCTTATTCTGCTTGAATGAGCTCTGTTGGTTTCTTGTCGATGCCAGCTGACTTTAACTACAATTTCTGCTTCTTCACAAAGAATGGGGTTGTCATCAATTGCTTCTGCCTGATGGCAATTTAGTTCTGCTGGATCTCCTTGGGTTTCATGTAATACTGAGCAGTATTCAATCCATTGCTTGAAGATCTCTTGATCTTCTGTGAGGCATTTTCCTGGATGGTGGTAGTTTTCCCTTGTTTATGGGTTCTGAGAACATTCACCAGTTGATATGTCATTTTGCTGTCATTTCTACTCAGATTGTCTTTGATTTTGCACCATTGTATTTCATTCCAGGATTGCTTTGCCTTTATCATGCTTTTCCTGATCATGTTGTTTATCTCTGTATTTTCTAGCTCCTTCATGATCTCTTTTTACCTTTTTCTGTTCTCTTCTTTTGCTACATAGTTCAAGGACATCTGTTGTGACCCAGGGCTTCTTTGTTCAATGATGTTTGCTAATGATCTTGCTAGCTGTGCTAGTTACAGCTGTGTTGAATGTGGTTGTTAAGGACTCTAGATCTATTATCAAAGGTGCAAATTAACCACCTATTATTGCTTGGATGGCTTTTTGGTTGTTTATCATTTTTGATCATTTTCAGTTAAAGGTGAAACATTGTCATTAATAAATCATGGTCACTTCCAATATCTGCTCCTTGAAAACTTCATGTTCTGGCAATATTCAATCCTGTGCAGAATCATTTTTTTTACCAAGATGAAATCAATTTGGCTGTGATGTTGTCCATGTGGACTGTGGCATGTCCATCTTCTAGATGCTTTGTGAGGGCTGAATGTGTTGACTAGCACAAGATTGTTGTAGGTAGCAAATTCCATGAGTCTGATTCCTCTTTGAAATGTTTCTGCATTGCAGAAGGGTCTCTAGGAGCTTTGCCATTTTGTCTGTGAATCAAATCCCACCTTTGCATTTCAGTCTCCTTGTACAAACAGAATTCCTTCTTGGGTGAGTTGTCAATGACATCTTGTAGTTGGTTATAAAATTTCTCCAGTTTGTCGTCATCATAGTTAGGTGTGGGTGCATAGGCCTGTATGATGATGAAGGGAGTCACCCTTAGGCGGATGGTAATGAACCTGCTTGAGACTGGGAAGCAACCCATAATGCTGTTCACAATGGCCTTTTGGACAGGAAATCCAACACCATGACTGTGTTTGTCCCTGAAGTAGAGCTTATGCCCTTCATCTGTTATTATTTTAGCAATGTTTTCCAAATGGACTTTGCAGAAACCAATAACATTCCAGTTGTATCTCTCCAACTCATGTGTAAGTGCTTTCAACTTTTCCACAGCCCTCAGTGTTCTAATGTTCCATGTACCAATGCTGATGTTATCTCTCCCATGGATCTTGGTAGTGAGTGCACCAGTAGCATACTTGTCACCTCCATTCTGGTGTGCAGTGGAAGACAGGTTATTGTTTACCTTGGCTGCAATTGAACCAGTATGAAAGAATTGTTAGTTGTCATCATGTGGTGTGTCAAGTGCAAGATGCAGCCTGCAGAGCCCATCCCTCTCCAGACTGGATGACCAGTCAAAATCCACTGATATAAAGTGACATGCCCTGGCCCTGAGCACATGGTACTTGAGCTCATCTTGAAGCCATTTCACCCAGGACATTGACTTCATTGAGGAAGACTTCCACCCAGTGATGCTGTGATATCATTACATGATTTTACCCATAGCTGGGAAACTTGTGGAGGTGGAAGAGTCTTATTCCATCCTGTATAGATCCGATGGACCTGTAATACTGCCCCAACAAGTATAATACATAGATACAATTGGAAAAAACACATAGTGCATAACTTGAAACATCAGTAAGCAAAGCATTTTAAAAGCAGTGATTGAAAGTTAATTTAGTATCTGGATAAATTAAAACCACAATTTAGGATAATTTTCAAAACCAAAAGAAATTATAGGTAAAATAAAAATGTAAATTAAATGCATAACCACTGAATTAGAACTAGAAGCATACTGTGATGCAGCAATGCCTTACTTGAAAGAAAGGAGTCATAAGTGGGACAATTGATAGGAGTTAAAAGTGGGACAATTGATATGAGTTAACAGTGTGACACTTGATAGGAGTTAACAGTGTGACACTTGATAGGAGTTAACAGTGTGACACTTGATATGAGTTAACAGTGTGACACTTGATATGAGTTAACAGTGTGACACTTGATATGAGTTAACAGTGTGACACTTGATAGGAGTAAACAGTGAAACACTTGATAGGAGTTAACAGTGTGACACTTGATATGAGTTAACAGTGTGACACTTGATATGAGTTAACAGTGTGACACTTGATATGAGTTAACAGTGAGACACTTGATAGGAATAAACAGTGAGACACTTGATATGAGTTAACAGTGGGACACTTGATAGGAGTTAACAGTGGGACACTTGATAGGAGTGAACAGTGGGACACTTGATAGGAGTTAAAAGTGGGATGCTTGATAGGAGTGAACAGTGGGACACTTGATAGGAGTTAACAGTACGACACTTGATAAAACACAAGCCATATAAAGAACAAATATTAGCTGTCATCATGATGCAGGGGAATATTTGCAGATATTACAATTACTGTTTTTACCATTCCAGGATATAATTAATGATTAAATGAATTTAAATTTGATTGTGCTGTAAAGTGATTATGTAGGTCATTCCACAGATTAGCAGCTGCATATCCTAATGATTTTTTGCTAAATGTTGAAGTTTTAATTTGTGGGACATCTAACATATTTGAATGTATAAAAGTTTATTTATTTTGTTTAAAACATTAAAATATCCAAGCATATGAAAGAATGCTTATTAATAATGTAGAAAGTATTTAAAACCCAAGGTATGAACACCTTCATCATTGGCATTTTTGACATACTTTAGTGTTAATGACAGTTGCTTATGTTACAAATCATCATATACAAATATCACAGTACTCTTATTTTTTTTTCAAATTTAGTAGTTTTATATCACTGCAGAAATGCCAGGCTAAGGGACAGTTCATTTCAGTCTTAGGGACAGTTGCAATGTAATGATCAGTTTCCAGAACAGGTGGTCAGTAGATTTCACACATAGGGGTAGTGTTAATGTAATAGTCAGTTTACATCACATCTGGTAAGTAGATTTCAGACTTAGGGGCACAGTGTTTATGTGATGGACAGTTTATGTAACACCTGGTGAATGGATTTCAGACTTGGGGCAGTGTCCATGTGATGGACAGTTTATGTAACACCTGGTGAATAGATTTCAGACTTAGGGGCAGTGTCCATGTGATGGACAGTTTATGTAACACCTGGTGAATGGATTTCAGACTTGGGGTAGTGCAATTATCATTTTAAAGTCAATAGCAGTGTCAGAACTCAGATATTTCATATTAAGGAGTAAACTGAATTGAGGTGTATGGATTCATTCCAAATGAATTTTGTCATTAAATTAATTAGAACTTTCAAACACTTCTGAAAACTGTTATTACGAAGTTAAATGTTGTAAACCAAAAATATTTCAAATGCATTTCAACTGACAAACAAAATGCTTGTTCAGAAAACACCAACAAACAAAATGATTTTTCAGCCAATATCAACAAGCAATACTCTTGTAACCCATTTCCATATCTCAAATATATATGCAGCTAATAGGAGTGGTAGCCCTATCTCAAATGTATATGCAGCTAATAGGACTGGTACCAATGTCTCAAATGAATATCCACCTTGAAGAAGACTGGAATCACTATCTCAAATATATACACAGCTTAGAAGACTGGAATCACTATTTCAAATATATACACAACTAACAGGACTGGTATCCCTGTCTAAAATGTATATGCAGCTAATAAGGCTGGTATCTCTATCTCAAATGTATATGCAGCTAAGAGGAGTGGTGTGCTAATCTCAAATGTATACATTGGTAATAAGACTGGTTGTTGTTGTTGTTGTTGCTGTTGTTGTAGGTTTAACACTATTTTGCATCACAAGATAGGCTTTACATGATGGCCAGTATAAATGGTGGAGGAAGAATTGAGGAAAAAGCTAAAAACCAATGAACAAGAAGGTAATAAGACTGATATCCATATCTCAAATGTATATGCAGCTAATAAATATGGTATCTGTATCTCAAATGTATATGCAGCTGATATGACTGGTACCCATATCTCAAGTGTATGTGCAGCTAATAAGACTGGAATCCCTATTTCAAATGTACATGTAGCTAATAAGACTGGTATCTCTTTCTCAAGTGTATATGCAACTAATATGACTGGTATCCCTTTATCAGATGTATATGCAGCTAATAAGACTAGTATTCCTTTCTCAAGTGTATATGCAGCTAATATGACTGGTATCCCTATTTCAAAATTATAGGCAGATAATAAGAATGGTATCCCTATCTCAAATGTATATGCAGCTAATAAAAATGGTATCCCGATCTCAAAAGTATAAGCAGCTAATATGAATGTGAGTCTTTTGTTAAATATATATACAGCTAATAGGACTGGTATCTGTATCTCAAATATTAATGCAGCTAATAGGACTGGTTTCCCTATCTCAAATGCATATGAAGCAAGTAGGACTGGTATGCATTTACTTATTTTAAAATATCTCTAATGAAGATGAATCATCTTTTCACAAGATCTCCAGTTTTTTTAATAGAGTAAGCATACAAAGGAAACTACTGGTGTTCTATCAAGCCATCACTAAAGTTCTGGGTCAATTACAATTAATTCTGCATGACAGTTTCAACTGTTTTCCAATGCGGAAATCAACAAATCTTCCCATTTTGTTTTCCTCAAAATGAGTTATGTCTCAATTTTCATTTGTTGTCACTAAAGTTGCATGTTATATTCCCCAAGATGTCTGTTTTCTATCAATACAGCAAATCCATTATTACAGAATGTCTTGATCTCTACTAGAGAACACAAAATCAATACAGAGAAAAACAGGAGGAAACAGCTCCAAACATGTGCTTGCATAAAGCATTGCAATATGAAGAGATACACTGCTTTATGCAAATAATACAAAGACAAAACTTAGCTGTCATCTCTTTTGTATTGCTTTAAGAAAAACTCATTTGCCTGTATGATAAATAGTACAATCTCTTGCAAAATATCAAGGAAGCCTGAGGCATGCATATTGATGTGAAGGATTTCATCTTTGGCCTGCCACATCTTGTAAAAATGATGGCATCTTGAATTAAAATAGGCTGTTCCTTTATTCAAGATTCACTGAATCTATAACACAAACACTGAATCCATAACATACAGTGAATCAATAACACACAAACATGAAATCCATAACACACAAACACTAAATTCATAACACACAAACACTGAATCCATAACACACAAACACTAAATCCATAACACACAAAGACTGAATACATAACACAAAAACACTAACTCTATAATGTACAAACACTGAATCCATAACACAAACACTGAATCAATAACCAAAGAAATTGATACAAGATACAAAAGGCAAGAAGAAAACCCCTTCTATTTCACTTTTATATCCTTTACCTAAAACAATGACAACTACAGCCATGTGAACCAAAATAAAACAATAGCCATCAAGATACCAAAGGCTCACCTGTACTTTGCTGTTATTCTTACCAATCACCTGTACCTTACAGGTTGTTATTCTTAGCACCTTGACAATGTTATCTTTTTATGAAAAACAAGCCTCGTATGCAGTGTGAAGACTAGTAATTTGTACAAAATTCATACATTCTGTGTGAAGAAATTTCTTCACCAAAAATGCTGCCACTATCCATCTGGATTCACCTCAGTTATTTTTTATGACTGTATTGACCATAGGACTGACCAAGAAATTCCAAACAAAAACAGTATTTGATGGATAGTATGAACAGTTAGAATGGCAGGCATCTGATTAAGGTACAATCCACAGGACTGACTGACAAGTTGAGTGTGGTGATGTAAGATTGAGGTACAATCCACAGGACTGACTGACAAGTTGAGTGTGGTGATGTAAGATTAAGGTACAATCCACAAGACTGACTGACAAGTTGAGTGTGGTGATGTAAGATTGAGGTACAATCCACAGGACTGACTGACAAGTTGAGTGTGGTGATGTAAGATTGAGGTATAATCCACAGGACTGACTGACAAGTTGAGTGTGGTGATGTAAGATTGAGGTACAATCCACAGGACTGACTGACAAGTTGAATGTGGTGATGTAAGATTGAGGTACAATCCACAAGACTGATTGACAAGTTGAGTGTGGTGATGTAAGATTGAGGTACAATCCACAAGACTGATTGACAAGTTGAGTGTGGTGATGTAAGATTAAGGTACAATCCACAAGACTGATTGACAAGTTGAGTGTGGTGATGTAAGATTGAGGTACAATCCACAAGACTGATTGACAAGTTGAATGTGGTGATGTAAGATTGAGGTACAATCCACAAGACTGATTGACAAGTTGAATGTGGTGATGTAAGATTGAGGTACAATCCACAGGACTGATTGACAAGTTGAGTGTGGTGATGTAAGATTAAGGTACAATCCACAAGACTGATTGACAAGTTGAGTGTGGTGATGTAAGATTAAGGTACAATCCACAGGACTGACTGACAAGTTGAGTGTGGTGATGTAAGATTAAGGTACAATCCACAGGACTGACTGACAAGTTGAGTGTGGTGATGTAAGATTGAGGTACAATCCACAGGACTGACTGACAAGTTGAATGTGGTGATGTAAGATTGAGGTACAATCCACAGGACTGACTGACAAGTTGAATGTGGTGATGTAAGATTGAGGTACAATCCACAGGACTGACTGACAAGTTGAATGTGGTGATGTAAGATTGAGGTACAATCCACAGGACTGACTGACAAGTTGAATGTGGTGATGTAAGATTGAGGTACAATCCACAGGACTGACTGACAAGTTGAATGTGGTGATGTAAGATTGAGGTACAATCCACAGGACTGACTGACAAGTTGAATGTGGTGTTGTAAGATTGAGGTACAATCCACAGGACTGACTGACAAGTTGAATGTGGTGATGTAAGATTGAGGGACAATCTACAGGACTGACTGACAAGTTGAATTTGGTATTGTAAGAATGAGGTACAATCCACAGGTCTGGCTGACAAGTTAAATGTGGTGATGTAAGATTGAGGTACAATCCACAAGACTGACTGACAAGTTGAATGTGGTATATGTAAGATTGAGGTACAATCCACAGGACTGACTGACAAGTTGAGTGTGGTGATGTAAGATGGAGGGATTGAGGTACAATCCACAGGACTGACTGACAAGTTAAATGTGGTGATGCTTGGATGTGCAAAACAATTGTGATGTAATGTGATTATCATTTTTAATGTAGCTATAACAATCTTTCAGTCATATCACTACAATGTCTGGAGTGTGGCAGTTTATGGTGATTTCTAGCACTGGGGCATCATGTCGCAGACATGTAGCATGATGTCTCACCCAGTCACATTTGTCTTGACACCAGGCCGACCATTCCTAACACTAACTTCTTAATGCTGAGTACCAATCGAGGTAGCTGTTAGTGGCATTTTTGTAAGTCTTTGGTTTGACTTGACTGGGGATTAAACCCACGACTTCTGTATATCCCAGGCAGATGCTACAACCACCTGTCCACCAGAGTGGTTACAAAACAATTTATGTGATAAAGGTATGTCACTGTAAACTTCCGTTAGGGGAAGGATATAGATAATATGCCTACAACTAGAGGCTAAATATATGCCAGAAAGAAAAATAACTTTTAGTCTACAGTTAACCTGTCAACAACAAAGTCATTAATGTAAAATAAATAGGTTGCAATGACCAACTTTTAGGTGTGATGGTTTAAAATGGATGCAAGGAGCATGCTGACCAAGTTCTTTAAACTATAGCCTTCATACCTAGAGGTGGTGGTTAGCCTCAAACACAAAACCTTTACACCAGGGTTATAACTGTTAAATAAGTATGAATTAATATATAATAGAGAAAAAAATATTTCTTTGGTAACTGAAATGTATTCTCTTTTCTTATCTTAATGTCACTTTATAGAATTTTGAACCATTAATTACATATATCCCCCTAAATTTTTACCATTAAAGCTACTATTTAAAACTTTGAACCATAAAATTACAATTATCCTGCTTTCTTGCCATCAAAGCCACTGTATAGAACTTTGTAAGATTAAAGTACAATTTTCTGCCTTTCTCACCATTAAAGCTACTATGTGAAATTTTAAAGTATTAAATGACACTTAACCACCTTTCCTACCACTAAATCCAACATGTACAATTTTAAATTATTAAATAACAAGTAACCACCTTTTTTATCATTAAATCCACCATGTACAATTTTAAACTATTAAAAGACAAATAGTCCCCTTTCCTACTTTAAAGTCACTTGATATCATTTTAAACCATCAAAGGTGAATTGTTTGCAAGCAGAACTGTTGCATAACACTTACTTAAAACTACATTAAAAACACTTTAAAAATCTGGAAAAAGCTAGACAAAGAAAGGCTTGTCAAATTATGTCCTGGTCAACAAGTTTTGCTGATGAAGTATAGATAAACTAAGATGGATGCCTTAAATGAAGTATATGATGACAGGGAAAATAAGGCTGAAGTTGAATTTTCTGTAAATTATCCGAGTCCATTGGTGCCATTGGCAACTGGTTTAAATATACATGTATTGCCATTCCATTATGGTACCATGGCCTTCCCAAAAAAGAGGTTAGACCTAACTCAATGCAATACAGAAAGAAAAGTTACAAGAGAATTGTAAGTAAAACAAGACATTAACTGTATGTAATAAATGTGATTATTGATAAAACTGAATATAATAAATGTGATAATCACAAGATATTAATTAATCTAAAAATGTAGTAATTATAAAAGCTATCAACAAGCTTATCACTAATTTTTTCACATATTATTGATAGGTGCTAGATTTTCAAGAACTTCAAAAGAAACAAAATATAAATGGAAACAAACAGTATGTGGAGAAAAAAAAATCCAAAATCTCTCTACACTTTGACAGAATATGGAATTGTTTGGTGTGAAACCCTTATAATAACATTAATAATTAAGACAAGCTAAACAAATTCTGGCATACAGTTAACCTGATTGCTGTGTAGACTTATATTAAGTCAATTTCTATACATTTAGTTCTTTTATCCTTTTCTTGTTTTTTTTTTTTAAATTTTAAACTATTTTAGTTTTTACCATTTCTTCATTTAGGATAGTCTCAGGCTGTTAACAGAAATTGAAAATATTTAATATATTTGTTCTAAACATGATTTTACTTCCTACCATAAGGCAGTTATTGATCACTGTCATAGATGTTTCCAATTTTCCTTGCTTCCTTTGTGACAAAATTTTAGTGTGTTAATAATATGAGTCTGCCAGTAACATGGACATCATTTCACATATTGATCTTCAGAACAAGTCTGATTAATATAATGTAAAAATAAATCATCATGACAGTGACGACAGAAGTGTCATGTAATTTCATGACACATCTCAACAAGTTTCAATTTTTAGTGTAGAAGTATGAAGCATCATAACTGATAGGTTAATGTAACAGATAATGACAGTCCCTGATGGAGTAAATGAAACAAGATACCATTCTCAATGAAATGAAGACCACACTAATCCTTTCTTCAATCACAATCCACATCAGCAAGAGGGTGCCTTTCTGTCTGGTGTAAATAATGTGATTTGAAGCAAATTCATTTTGCTAGGTAACAGATCCATAGAGACCTTTGAATGAACAGACATACTTAGACACCATTCTGCCATTACATTCTTGTGTTACTATGCCAACAAACACCAACAGATCACTGACTACATGAACTCAAGTTTCATCCTAGCCAATAACATGGATATCATTTCACAGAAAGGTGAGAAAGCCTGTCAACACAATAACATGGATATCATTTCACAGAAAGGTGAGAAAGCCTGTCAACACAATAACATGGATATCATTTCACAGAAAGGTGAGAAAGCCTGTCAACACAATAACATGGATATCATTTCACAGAAAGGTGAGAAAGCCTGTCAACACAATAACATGGATATCATTTCACAGAAAGGTGAGAAAGCCTGTCAACACAATAACATGGATATCATTTCACAGAAAGGTGAGAAAGCCTGTCAAAACAATAACATGGATATCATTTCACAGAAAGGTGAGAAAGCCTGTCAACACAATAACATGGATATCATTTCACAGAAAGGTGAGAAAGCCTATCAACACAATAACATGGATATCATTTCACAGAAAGGTGAGAAAGCCTATCAACACAATAACATGGATATCATTTCACAGAAAGGTGAGAAAGCCTGTCAACACAATAACATGGATATCATTTCACAGAAAGGTGAGAAAGCCTGTCAACACAATAACATGGATATCATTTCACAGAAAGGTGAGAAAGCCTGTCAACACCATAACATGGATATCATTTCACAGAAAGGTGAGAAAGCCTATCAACACAATAACATGGATATCATTTCACAGAAAGGTGAGAAAGCCTGCCAACACAATAACATGGATATCATTTCACAGAAAGGTGAGAAAGCCTGTCAACAGAATAACATGGATATCATTTTACAGAAAGGTGAGAAAGCCTGTCAACACAATAACATGGATATCATTTCACAGAAAGGTGAGAAAGCCTGTCAACACAATAACATGGATATCATTTCACAGAAAGGTGAGAAAGCCTGTCAACACAATAACATGGATATCATTTTACAGAAAGGTGAGAAAGCCTGCCAACACAATAACATGGATATCATTTCACAGAAAGGTGAGAAAGCCTATCAACACAATAACATGGATATCATTTCACAGAAAGGTGAGAAAGCCTGTCAACACAATAACATGGATATCATTTCACAGAAAGGTGAGAAAGCCTGTCAACACAATAACATGGATATCATTTCACAGAAAGGTGAGAAAGCCTGTCAACACAATAACATGAATATCATTTCACAGAAAGGTGAGAAAGCCTGTCAACACAATAATATGAATATCATTTCACAGAAAGGTGAGAAAGCCTGTCAACAGTGTCCTGTACATTGGTGGTTGTTGCTAAGGTCTTTCTAGTCTCTTTGTTGCTAGGGGCTTTATCATAAGTTTCTTCATCTTTCAAATATACTGCTCGCCATGTAGAGCCAATCAAATCTTGAAAATGATGTTAGATCTACATGACACACATGAGTACCATCATGTTGTAACATATTGCAAAGGGCCTGAATGAAGTACAGTCATACTCAACTATCCAACTTACTCTCCATATATATAGTAGTGGTAGTAGCAATAGAAATTCCAGTAGTAGTAGTGGTAGTAGTAGTAGTAGTAGTAGTATTAGTAGTAGTAGTAGTAGTAGTAGTAGTAGTAGCAGTAGTAGTAGTATACATGAATGTTCTATGTAAGTGTATCCTTAAATAAAAATAGAAGAAACAGTAGGATACTCAACTCTGGCAGGGAATCAAGCAAACTTGGTACAGTTATATTGTATGTACCATGTCAATTACATTAAGTATTTGTACTGGCTTATGTATATTGTATGTACCATGTCAATTACATGAAGTATTTGTACTGGCATATGTACATTGTGTGTACCATGTCATTTACATTAAGTATTTATACTGGTATATGTATATTGTATATACCATATCAATCACATTATGTATTTGTACTGGTACATGTATATTGTATGTACCATGTCAATCACATTAAGTATTTGTACTGGCATATGCATATTGTATGTACCATGTTAATCACATTATGTATTTGTACTGGCATTTGTATATTTTATGTACAATGTCAATCAAATTAAGTATTTGTACTGGCATATGTATATTTTATGTACAATGTCAATCAAATTAAGTATTTGTACTGTCATATGTATATTGTAAGTACCATATCAATCTGGTTGGCTTCCAAAGGTGTCCTAGTTTGTAGCTGTGGAGTGGCAATCCTTGCTGCAGTTGCTACATTTGAAGTATGACTCAGGGTACCATATCAATCACATTTAAGTATTTCTACTGGCATATATATATATATATATATATATATATATATATATATATATATATATATATATATATATATATATATATATATATATATATATATATATATATATATATATATATATATATATACTGGTCTACCTAAGCAATATCTTCGACCAAAAAGATGCTGATGGTACTCCAAATTTAAGGTCCTTTAGAAATAAAATTTACCATACACCAAAGTCAAAAAAAGCACTATTGATATGCCTATCCAATGGTATGGAACAACATAAGGCACACTAATAGCCTTTATTCCTTTGTTAAGGCAGGTGCCTAGAATTCTTCCTTTGAAACAGTGAATCAAGGAACAGAATCTTAAGACACTAGCACAGTTCTGATAATGTAAACAATTCATTTTTCTTTGCTTATACATCTTTTTTCGCAGATAAAATTTTTTCAATATAGTATATTTTATATATATGTTTTTGTGCTCACTATATGCTTGTTTTTATATTCTGGGTTTGAAACTTTTATTTTCTGAAAAATTCAGCCAAATTTATCACATTATGCTGTATTTTTTGTATATAACACAAGGACTTTTTTATGTATATTATTCTTGTGACTGATTCTCTAAATAAATGTAATGATTATCATTGTAATGATTATCATTGTTATTATTATTATTATTATTATTATTATTATTATTATTATTATTATTATTATTATTATTATTATTATCATTGTTGTTATTATTATTATTATTATTATTATTATTATTATTATTATTATTATTATTATTATTATTATTATTATTATTATTATTATTATTATTATTATTAAATTTCTGCAGAAACAAACCTCTGTTAAGTAAGTATCTGCCTTGGGAGTCCAATTATATCTTTTCCCAGATGTGGGTACACCTTATGGGTTTCACTGTATGACAATGTTCTGTTCAAAACTCACAATTCCAATTTATCTGTGAATGAAGTAGGATGAGATCATTTGTGTATTTAATTTCAAATATATAATAAGGTTATAATGATACTCTTGTTATTATCACATTAGCCCCACCCTTTGACCCTCAGGATCCTCTAAAAAAAACCCACCCCACGATCACAGGTCACTAAGCGCAAAAATCAATCTTTTTCATTTTGTTCCATCTGAACTGACTACATCTTTAATCAGGCCAAATATTCAGTGCAGAAGGTGGTGTCATTTAAGAGTGAAACCCATATTTTGATAAATTGTTTCTAAAAGTAAACATATTTTTCACTAATAATGTCTCACATTGGCAGGCAGTTTCCTAAACATTGATTTTGGTATGCAAATCAATTATTTTTCATGAACAAAACTGCTGAAGGAGAAAATGAAATCTGAAAATATTCGAAAGACAGGGTTGCCTAGTTTATGTTATCAAAGAACCTGTGATTCGTCAATCTACCAATGTGATAGAATTCATGTATTTTGGTTACTGGCCAATTACATAAATGGTTATTGACCACAAATGTCATTACTATGAACAACATCCTTTACCATATCATCTTGTAAAGAACTGTGTTTTTAAGTGGACAAATTTATATTTACAGCTTTTTGTCATGAACAATTTTCATTTGCTTAAGATTATTTTGTATGAACTGCCAAGTTTATGTCATAATCCATGAATTTATATGTAATTTATGAGATAAAAACAAAATAAGAACTTAAGTCAACCGTAAGAATTGCATAAATACTGTAATTTTGTAAGCAAGTTGGATTCTATTTCACCAAGCAATTTGCTAGCAGGATGTAGAACGATTTGCAATGACTGCATAACAAAGGGTCCCATCCACTACAATTTGAATCATCCGGCATTACACAGAGGAAATCACGATGAGAAACCAACATGATACACATATGTATCTGATAATGCTCACCTAAATGAAATCCACCTAGTAGAAATATGCAGTAGTAGTTGGACAAGAAATCAATAGGAAAAAGCCCTCTGTTGAAATATCTTCCAGTGGTGTTGATATTGTTGTAAAAACTGTTTCATGGCTCCTTTTGTTGTCTCTGTCCATAAACTTCATCAGTCCTATAATAAAAGGTACCTACACCAAAATGCTTTATGTCAAAGTAGGTCAAATTCTGTTTATCATTTTATTAAAACAGTATTCAGGTATACAAAAAGGACACTCAAGATGTCACTATAATGGATTTCTTTGAAGCACTCATGTCCAGGCCCCCTAGTCAGAAAACAAAATATGCCCAAGACTAAGTTCTAACTTATGGTTTTCATGTATTATTTACAGGGTTTTCACATGTTATTTGCAGAGTTTTCATGTGTTTTTTTTACAGGGTTTTCATGTGTTATTTGCAGGGCTTTCATGTGCTTTTTTACAGGGTTTTCTTGTGTTATTTGCAGGGTTTTCATGTGTTATATACAGAATTTTTATGTGTTATTTACAGGGTTTCATGTGTTATTTACAGGGTTTTCATGTGTTATTTACAGGATTTTTATGTTATTTACAGGGTTTTCATGTGTTTTTTACAGGGTTTTCATGTGTAATTACAATATTTTCATGTGTAATTTTACATTTTTACATGACTTATATGATTTTTATATGACATGTCCCAAGCAGGTACAAGTTCAAAGTTTTTTCATCAGCTGTTTTTGGTGAGCAAGCGTCAAGACAGAGCCAGTTTTCTGGGATGCCACCAGACATTTGAATATATGCTGTATAATAGATCTTTCTCTAACAGAACTGATTTTAAACATATTTATAATTTTTCTCAATAAAACAATATATATATGCAAACAATAATATGCATTTCATAGAATTTATTTTGTTGATTAGCACAAAAAATAAAAACAAGCAAGGCATTTATTCACTCATTCTAATGAAATCCTATTTTGAAAAATAACCTCAGAAAAATTAATTTTCATATATGATATGTCAGGGTCAAGAACTTCTGATATTCAGAGAGATAGACATAAAATATATTGATGTTATAGTTTTCCATTCAATGTGAATATATTGATAGCAGTAAAGATTTAAAAAAATGTGTAAAAATGTTAATCTAGCTCATTTCCATAGTAACTATTAATTACATAAAACAGTTTTCTGCATATTTACACTTGACACTTTTAACATTTCCACTCATTACGGCAATAACAGCTGTCTTTAAAAAATCAAATTTTAAGTAATTTAAAGAATCTTTATTGTAAACAATGATCCTCATTTCTTCTTTCACAGATAATCCTTTCCTGACGAAACTAGAATCATTACATGTTTTGATAATGCCTAATAATGCAAATTCTTTCATGCTGGTTCTTAAATAATTAAAATTCTAATTATAATTATAATTAATTATAATTCTGAAACAAGAGAGTGATATAAAAGGGATATCTCTGTTACTGAAGAATATTTAAAATGGAAAGTTATAAAAAAAACAAATCTTGATATTATTTACATCATCTGCACAGTACTTAGTTCCAACCTGGTGCAGCCAAATTTAATTTTAGTACAATGACGAGATAAAGAGACTCATCTACAATTCCCAGCATTTTGTGATTCCTTAGTGAGATTAATAACTATTCCCACATATTATATGTCCCTATTTCTATTGAAAATGCTGATTCATTAATGAGATTAATAACTATCTCCATATTATAATATCCCTGTTTCGATTGAATCTGCATATTTCTACAATGATTTGGAATTTTAACATAGCTTTAACAATTTTTCAGTCATGTCGCTATGATGTCTGCAGTGTAGCAGTTTATAGTGATGTCTAGCATGGGGGCATCATGTCACAGACATGTAGCATGATGTCCCACCCAGTCACATTATTCTGACACCAAGACGACCAGTCCTAACAATAACCTCTTAATGCTGAGCACCAAGTGAGGCAGTTGTTACTACAATTTTGACAAGTCTTTGGTATGACTCAACCGGTAATCGAACCCACGACCTCCCACATCCGAGACAGATGCTTGTGATTAAAAAACCTTGCTGCATTTATATAATCTAAATCAGATTATTTTTTATTGTAGCAGTTTTGAAAAGCTGTCTGTCTGTCTGTGTATACATCTGGTAAAATTTGAGCATGGGATGCACAGTTCATGATATCAAAATTTAATTGAGATAATTGCACCTGAATATTAAAGTCCAAATTTACACTGATACTCGAATGATTACACAGAATTCTGGTAGTATTCAGTATCAAGCAACAGGCTTAAATTAAAATTTGATTGTTTTCAGTTTGTAGCTGTGTGCAGAATAAATTTTGTCAAAATAATTATCACTTGCTTGACAAATTTACAGATTTGAATGTTTCAGTCTATTATATATTATCTCTTTTTTGTTTCAGTCTATTATATATTATCTCTTTTTTTGTTTCAGTCTATTATATATTATCTTTTTTTTGTTTCAGTCTATTATATATTATCTTTTTTTTTGGTTTCAGTCTATTATATATTATCTCTTTTTTTGTTTCAGTCTATTATATATTATCTCTTTCTTGTTTCAGTCTATTATATATTATCTCTTTTTTGTTTCAGTCTATGTATATTATCTCTTTTTTTTGTAATATTTTTTTCAATCAGGACATTCAGGCAAAGTGACTCTCTCTTCGCTCAGTATGACATTTGATCTAAATACAACAATTTTCTTCAAGTGCCTGGTTTACAATGACAAGAAACACAAAAAGAAAAATCCATCTTGTACAAAATCCAGGAGAATGAACTTAGATGTCAGTGATGTTCCATTCCATCAATGGAAAGAATGTGGGTCTCAATGCTACTCAAAACTTGAATCTTATTCCTTTCCATGCCTTGAGACCAACAAAGCAGCAATACTTATTTATTTATTCATTTATTTATTTACTGTCCCAGCTTAATTCAGATGATAGAGAAACAAATCAAGACATTTCTTTTACTTTGTCCACCTCAAATAATTTTTGTTTAATTGTTCAAACATGATTTTCACTCAAAATAAATGAAGTCCAAAACGTTAAGAAAAATGTCAAAGAAAATTAAATAATTGAATAAATCCTTGGAAGTTTCAGAAAATGTAATCAGGTCTTATAAATATAAACATGTCTACCAAATTTTTTTTTGCCTCAAGTGCTTTGTACCTAACCTTACTAAAAATGCTTCATTGTTTTTTTAAATATCTGATTCCAAACAGTTTTCAACTGTAGAAGAAATAAAAGATGACTGAAATCTAATTAGGACATTTATGTATTTATACACAATATTTTATATATGTTCAATTTGTCTTGACCACTGTTTCTAAAAATCTTTTTAAGACAGACTTACTTAACTACAGACCAAATCAATATGACTTCACTTAACTGATGCAGACGAAAGAAATTTGGTTGACTTGTTTATCTACACATGTACCTGATTTGATCAGATTTCATTGTCATTTGGATACCTTTGGTTATTTGGATGCCTTTCATCAATGGATTGTGTACATGGTTTGCAAACACAAATGTAACCTTTAAAGTGTAAGTCATGTTGTATCATATAGACAATATAGGAGATACAACAGATAGGAAGATAAAGTGAGTAATTACTTATATGTATCAAAATCTTCCAACTGGAGATGTGAAGGTAATAGTTTATCAAATTTTATTTCTTTGTAATAATGTTTTATTAGGTAAAATATATTTTTTTGTTTCCATAGTTACAATTATTAACAAAAGATATTTGCTTGAAATGAGTGAATAAAATATATATTTCATTGAAAAACTTAGTATTTACAAGATGATTCATTATGAATTCATAGCAAACAAATTTTTTTTTCATTTTATGTAAAAATGTATTGGCTAGCAAGATGTACATTATATTCAAATTCATGTCAATCAAATCTGTCCTACATGAAGATCTCACAGCAACTGATTAGGGGTCAAATTCTGTTGTTGCCATAATTGTTAATTTTATTAGCCAATCAGGGTGAAATCTTAAATCTTCAGTTTTGGGAGACTGAGAAGTATGGGTGAAGAGCATCAATGTGTGCCAAACAATCTGATTCACTTTCAGATTTCTGAAAGTCATATTTCCATTGGCTAACTCAAAGGACCATAACATGACCTCTAAGTGGTTGTGGTTGCCATCTTCATGTAGGAAAGAGGAGATCTGTGTTTAATCTGATTGAACTTGGGTTGGCTTTAAATGGAGACAGACATATTTACCTCTCAACTATGCCAGCATTTGATATTAACTTAGCATATCATGTTTATAGTGTTATCCATGCCAGTGAAAAATTACATTTTTTTTTACTCAGTTAAAATTCAGAAAATCCAGTAATTCATGGCCTGGCATAAAATAAAAATTAATTAACAGAATCCTGTGATGAGAGAATTTATATGCTGTGTGTGTCAGACAGACATACAGACAGACAGGGACACAGAGAGAATGAGAGATTATTTTGAAACAATCCCCAATCTCAATAAATTGATCTATAGAGTGTCAATAGGATGTAGTTGTACTCCAAGATTTGCCTATACACAGGGATGGATATTCAATTAAGGTACAAATGAATATTGCATTATTTTCTTGGATTTTGGCCTTACAATGCAAACAATTGAGGCAATAATAAAATTAAAACCCAACTTTACTCTTGGTATTGCAATGAGTAGCAAGTAAGTGTGAAAGGTTGCAGATGATGCCAAGAATTGCATAAACATCTGATTCAATTTGTAATATATAAATGGTGGTCTCTGTTTTATCATTGGAAATGACAGCTTGAGGATCTCCAAGTCCTTTCATGAACAGTACTTGAAAGAAATAAAATAATTATTCATTAACCAAGTAGATGAATAAAGAAGTATGGCATAACTGGTTCTTTCAATAAGTAAATTAAATTCTGTTTATTCAGAGACCTGGACTTTGCCAATTTCCTCTCTCTCTCTCTCTCTCTCTCTCTCTCTCTCTCTCTCTCTCTCTCTCTCTCTCTCTCTCTCTCTCTCTCTCTCTCTCTCTCTCTCTCTCTCTCTCTCTCTCTCTCTCTCTCTCTCTCTCTCTCTCTCTCTTGTGCTGAAAAATGGCATTATACTGATAATAACATAAACAACAATAACAACTGCAATTCATGCAGTACATTCTATTTTTGGACTTCTAATATGATATATAGGATTACATTAGTGTATCTTCTATTTTCACTGTGTAACTTAGAGAAATATGTTATTTGTTGATTTTACAAAACTATCTGAGTTTTCAGTTAGATAGTTTTTTTTACCTTGATGTATAACACTGCATATCCAATTTTTTAAACATTACAAAATAATCCATTTTCCCACTGTCTGAGTAATACCCACAACAAAATACATGTAATTACTTTTCCTACTGTCTGAATAATACCCATAACAAAATAATTACTTAATCTACTGTCTGAATAACACCCATTACAAAATAATTATTTTTCCAACTGTCTAAATAATACCCATAACAAAATATGATTTATCCCACTGTCTAAATAATACCCATTACAAAATAATTACATTTCCCACTGTCTGGACAATTTGATAGCAAATGAAAATTATCATTTTGGTGTAATTAACTTCCTTGAAAAACTGAGCATGTCTTCATTTTTATCTATCATTCTTTCCTTTAATCAAATGTAGTAATTATAACTCTTGTAGGCCTTAAAAGAGAACATTATTTACTATGTGAACTAGTCAATAATTATTATTATTATTATTATTATTATTATTATTATTATTATTATTATTATTATTATTATTATTATTATTATTATTATTATTATTATTATTATTATTGCAGCAAAGTAGAATAGTAATATGTGTCAGTATTATTACAGCACTGCTATAATTGTACCAGAAACATGCTGATTTTTGTGCTGCAGGTATACTGTTCACTGGAAATGTACTGACAATTCATTCTTAAACTTCCAGGCGGTCATATTATTTGCCATAACATTATCTGTTACATGAAATCACATTTTTTTTTCACTTGCTAATGTTTCATAGAATATGATATTCAGTTAATCTTCAAACAAAAGTAGAGAGATATAAATTTGTTGACCACCAGTATCAATGTTCCTAGCATGTAATCTATTTAAAGACTACATAGTCCTACTTACTTCTGATGCAAAACTAACCTAGAGGCAGTTTATACAATAGATTATTTGAGGAGGCAATTAAAAGGTAAGGTAGTCAGAAAAAAGCAACTACCATTTCATAGATTGCTAAACTGGGTGAGAACAATTAAGGAGAAGCATCTTAAATTATTTAAAAACTACTGTGGAAGAGTCAATTAGGCTATTTTGCATAGGTAAAGTGGAACAAGCCAATTCATTTAAACTTATAGGTAATTCAAAGAAATGAATGCTAAACATAAAAGATATTAAACATCACTGCCTTGAATGCAATCTTTATCAAAGATCATCAGCATGCTGTTATAAGTGGATAGCACTCCTCACAGAGAGATTCATTTCCTATGACAGAATAGTGTACAAGTGTCATTCATGGCTGAAGGTAAAATGTTGAAATGCAGCCATGATTCAATAAAAGTTAAGCCGTCTGTAAACCAATCAAAGCCCAGCAAAACCAAATTAATTTGTTTGCACATTCTGCAGCCACCCTACTGTCATCAGCCATTCTGGAGCGCAAGACATCCATTGATACAGCAACACCGCCCAGCTGATTTGATACTCCCTAATATCAATGCAAATGCAAAAAGATGGTTTTCTATGCTAAGAAAAATTCAACAAGATTTTTAGGGAGGTCTGAACAAAAGTATCATCCAGTCTTTAATAATTAAAAAGATGAACACAAATGATGCTTGCATAACCTTCACCACATGCCCAGCTCAGAACTATTGAAAGCTGTCAAGACAGTAGCTAATTAGGAAAATATTCCACTGCCAATGGATCTTAAAGATTAAACTTGGCATATTTATTTTTTATCAGTTTAATGTTTTTCTGTTTGGGAATATATTACTGCCAGCATGTATGTGCCATGTCTGTGTATGTCTGTATTGAATGTCTGTGTGTCTGCAAGTGTGTCTGCATGTGTGTGTGTGTCTTATGAGTGGTGATGGTATTGAATAATGGTAAATCTACCAATTAGTTTGGGATTTAAGTGTATTAAATGCATAAAAAACATGTAATTGTTTTAAAATAAAATTTAAATCTCTCATAATTTTCAATAAACTTAGATGACAAGATAGCCTTTCTTAATTAGACAAGGTTGTTTTATCAATGTCATGTTCACTGACTTCCACCCTTGGGATCTCATAACACAATGTTTGAGTCTTCAAAACCCCACAACATTGTCTAGATATATGGCAGGTACATATGCAAACAGTGTAGACTCAGATCTACCATCCCATAATAATCTGGTAGGTCACAATCTATACTATTGCTCATGATATGTCTATACATATACTATCCCATAATAATCTGGCATTCCTGTCTATACTATTTCTCCTGAAATGTTTATAATACATATACCAATTGCATAGTAATCTGGAAGGCCACAGTCTATAGTATTCCTCATGAAATATCTATGCATATACTATCCAATAATAATATGGCACATCACAGTCTATACCATTCCTCATGAAATGTCTATACATATACCATCCTATAATAATCTGGCAGGTCATAGTCTATATCATACCTCATGAAATGTCTATGCATGTACCATCCCATAATGATCTGGCAAGTCATTCTATACCATTCCTCATGCAATGTCTATACATATACCATCCTATAATAATCTGGCAGGTCATAGTCTATATCATACCTCATGAAATGTCTATGCATATACCATCCCATAATGATCTGGCAAGTCATTCTATACCATTCCTCATGCAATGTCTATACATATACTATCCAATAATAATATGGCACGTCACAGTCTATACCATTTCTCATGAAATGTCTATACATATACCATCCCATAATAATCTGGCAGGTCACAGTCTATACCATTCCTCATGAAATGTCTATACATATACTATCCCATAATAATCTGTCATTCCACAGTCTATACCATTCTTCATAAAATGTTTATAATACATATACCATCCCATAGTAATCTGGCAGGCCACAGTCTATACCATTCCTCATGAAATGTCTATACATATACCATTTCATAATATTCTGGCAGGTCACAGTCTATACCATTCCTCTTGAAATGTCTAAAAAAATACAATAGCAGATCTGGGTCTACCCTATTTGCCTTATAGTGTTACAATGAATGCAAGAAATCTTCATTAGTATTATTACAGATTAAAAATTCATAACTCGGGTAATATGTTCATTTGATTTCATTACAATCTATTGAAAATTCATGGATCCCATATTATTGTTGCTAGCTTCCAGCCACTAGACTGGCAGCAGCCTGTATGAATACCAATCAGCCATCATTAGAAGAAGTGTTGTTCACAGAACTGTTTGTGATATTGATTAACAAGAAGATATATATTCCTTGCATGTTGTGCATGTCAGACAGATTGTGATGGATGGTCAGACAAATGGACAAGTGCATGGAACAATCACCATACTGAAATCTTTCATTTTGATTAGGATACAAGCACAAGACCCAGTTGGCCTGTAAATCTGCCTCAGTTTGACAGCCTCACGACACAACTTAAGTGATCAGCTTGAGTTTAATGATGAAGGTCCAGCTCCTATAGATTTTCTGACAGAAGACATGACTGCTAAAAGCACCAATTTACTTCAAGAGCAATGGGACAGATCTTTATGTTTATACAATGACAGGTTCATGACAATTTTAGGACACTATTTCCTGGTGAATTACAAGAGACTTTTAAAAATAATTTCTGATCAACGGAAAAAGGTACACAGAAAAAAGAAAATGGTGAAAAATAAATTTATTTCACTTATTTGACATCATTTACCAATTTGTTTTATCTTCATCAGCAAACAAATACAATGAATCAAAATATTTTACATACATAGCTGAAATGTACATTTTAATGCCAACATTATTGTTGTTGTTCTTGTTTGGAGTTTAATGCAATTTCTCAGCACAAGATAGGCTATATACGGTGGCCAGTATAAATTGCAGAGGAAAAACACAGAAAAACCCTAGTAAGAACCATCAACCAACAGGAAGTAAATGGCAGATTGTCAACAAATCCAAAATATAACATCACCTAATATCATCCCATATCATTATAAACAATATTTGTATGATGACATCACTAATTGCTGATTGGCATTGCCACTACAATATTTGTTTGATATCATCAATTGCTGAATGGTTTTGCCAACTACAATATAGTATGACATCACTAATTGCTGATTGGCATTGCCACTACAACATTTGTATGAATGAATGGTTTTGCCAACTACAATATAGTATGACATCACTAATTGCTGATTGGCATTGCCACTACAACATTTGTATGAATGAATGGTTTTGCCAACTACAATATAGTATGACATCACTAATTGCTGATTGACATTGCCAATACAACATTTGTATGATATCATCAATTGCTGAATGGTTTTACCAACTACAATATAGCATTACCAACACAATGTTTGTATGTCATCACTGATATAATGATTAACATTGCTACTAAAATGCATGCATTATGTCACTGATTACATCACAAGCATTTCACCACATTGTATGTATGACATCACTAATTAAATTACTGGCACTGCAATGTATGTATGACATCATTAGTATGATAACTGGCATTCCCACTGTAATGCATGTATAGCATCATTAATTAAATTATTGGCACTGCCATTGCAACTGGCATTCCCACTGTAATGCATGTATAGCATCATTAATTAAATTATTGGCACTGCCATTGCAATGTATGACATCACTGATATGTTGACTGGCATTTCCACTACAATACATGTATGACATCATTTATATGATGACTGGCATTTCCACTACAATGTATGTATGACATCATTTATATGATGACTGGCATTTCCACTACAATGTATGTATGACATCATTTATATGATGACTGGCATTTCCACTACAATGTATGTATGACATCATTTATATGATAACTGGCATTTCCACTACAATATATGTATGACATCATTTACATGATGACTCGCATTTCCACTACAATGTATGTATGGTGTTTACTGAATTATCTTGCTTCTTGACAAAGTTACGGTAAGCTCAAAATGGAAGAAAAGATATCATCAATAATATATGCAAATTAAGAAAATGAAACCACTCATGCTAAGGTAGCTGTCCTTAGTACCAATATCTTCAACTCTATATAACTTGCCTGAAGGAGATGGAAACTGTTCAACCATTAAATAATGATAAAATTCCACCATTTTGATGAGGAGACAGCTTTATTTACATAATTAGTTTGAGCAGCAGTTCATGGAAGCAGAAGGTGTAGTGAGATTAAATTTGGTAAGAAGATTCAATTAGTCTTCCTTCCCTATATGCCTCTATTAGAATGTACTGGGCCCCATCTCTATACGTCTGTATTAAATTCCCTCCATTCCCTTGCTTGTATTACAATGCCCCCCATCCCACCCTGTCTCTATATTCCTGTATTAAAATGATCATCCTTCCATCCCTATATGCCTGTATTAAAATGACCTCCCTTCCATCCCTATATGCCTGTATTAAAATGACCTCTCTTCCATCCCTATTTGCCTGTATTAAAATGACCTCCCTTCCATCCCTATTTGCCTGTATTAAAATGACCTCCCTTCCAGCCCTATATGCCTGTATTAAAATGACTCCCCCTGCCCTATGACTTTCTATCTCTGTGTGTTGATATTAAAATGACCTCATATCCCTGTGTGTTGGTATTAAAATGACCTCCTACCCTATATATTAGTATTAAAATGACCTCCTATCCCTGTTTATTGGTATTAAAATGACCTCCTATCCCTGTATGTTGGTATTAAAATGATGTTATATCCCTGTGTGTTGGTATTAAAAAACCTCCTATCCCTGTGTGTTGGTATTAAAATGACTTCTTAACCCTGTGTGTTGGTATTAAAATGACCTCCTATCCCTGAGTGTTGGTATTAAAATGACCTCCTATCCCTGGGTGTTGGTATTAAAATGACCTCATATCCTTATATATGGTATTAAAATGACTTCCTATCTATGCATGTAGGTATTAAAATGACCTCCTGTCCCTGAGTGTTAGTATTAAAAAACTTCCTATCCCTGTATGTTGTTATTGAAATGACCTTCTATCCCAGTGTGTTGGTATTAAAATGACCTCCTATTCCTATATATTGGTATTAAATGACCTCATCTCCCTGTATGTTGGTATTAAATGACCTCATATCCCTGTGTGTTGGTATTAAAATGACCTATACCTATATATTGGTATTAAATGACCTCCTATCCATATATATTTGTATTGAAATGATCTCCTATCCCTGTATGTTGGTATCAAAATGATGTTATATCCCTGTGTGTAGGTATTAAAAAACCTCCTATCCCTGTGTGTTGGTATCAAAATGACCTCCTATCCCTGTATGTTGGTATTAAAATGATGTTATATCCCTGTGTGTTGGTATTAAAAAACCTCCTATCCCTGTTTGTTGGTATTAAAAAGACTTCCTATCCCTGTGTGTTGGTATCAAAATGACCTCCTATCCCTATATATTGGTATTACAATAACCTCCTATCCCTACATATGGTATTAAAATGACCTCCTATCCCTATATATGGTTTTAAAATGACTTCCTATCCATATATATGGTATTAAAATGACTTCCTATCCATATATATGTTATTAAAATGACTACCTATCCCTATATATGGTATTAAAATGACTTCATATCCCTGTGTATGGTATTAAAATGTCTTCCTATCTCTGTGTGTTGGTATTCAAATTACTTCCTATCCATGTTGCTTGTATCAGAAATTCCTCTACATTCTATATGCTTGTGTCAAAATGCCCTCCATTTAGTGACATGCTGTTTTATCAATAATAGAACTGATAATATTCAGTCAGCATTCTGCAACTTAACGGAATATCCCAGGACAGGATATGATGCAAATTTAATAGAATTCACTTTAAATATAACAGCTATAAAATATCAGTCATCTTTTTGTGAAATACTGGATATTAATTTTTTAATATTTCCAACAGTGGAGGTTTGCCACTTCATACAGATAGCATTGCATTTGTGATGTGTATCTGGCATTTCCATACAGAGTCAAGTAAGCATTATCTAGACTTTTAAACTCAAATGGCATTCCATACAGTGTCAAGTAAGCATTATCTAGACTTTTAAACTCAAATGGAATTCCATACAGAGTCAAGTAAGCATTATCTAGACTTTTAAACTCAAATGGCATTCCATACAGAGTCAAGTAAGCATTATCTAGACTTTTAAACTCAAATGGAATTCCATACAGTGTCAAGTAAGCATTATCTAGACTTTTAAACTCAAATGGCATTCCATACAGTGTCAAGTAAGCATTATCTAGACTTTTAAACTCAAATGGCATTCCATACAGAGTCAAGTAAGCATTATCTAGACTTTTAAACTCAAATGGCATTCCATACAGTGTCAAGTAAGCATTATCTAGACTTTTAAACTCAAATGGCATTCCATACAGTGTCAAGTAAGCATTATCTAGACTTTTAAACTCAAATGGAATTCCATACAGAGTCAAGTAAGCATTATCTAGACTTTTAAACTCAAATGGCATTCCATACAGTGTCAAGTAAGCATTATCTAGACTTTTAAACTCAAATGGCATTCCATACAGTGTCAAGTAAGCATTATCTAGACTTTTAAACTCAAATGGCATTCCATACAGTGTCAAGTAAGCATTATCTAGACTTTTAAACTCAAATGGCATTCCATACAGTGTCAAGTAAGCATTATCTAGACTTTTAAACTCAAATGGAATTCCATACAGTGTCAAGTAAGCATTATCTAGACTTTTAAACTCAAATGGCATTCCATACAGAGTCAAGTAAGCATTTTGTGGACTTTTAAACTGAAGGCATTTTTTCAGTTTAAGTATATGATTGCAAGTGTGATGGAGAGTGTGTGTACACTGATATTGTATGCATAAGTATGAGAGAATACAAGGATTTAAACAGTGATAACAAAAACATTAATACCTACAGCATTAACAAGAAGATTAATACCTATAATGCTTATACATGGATGAAAACAATGATAACAAGAATATTATTGCCTATAGTGATAACAATAAGATTAATGCCATACATTGATAACAATAAGATTAATGCCCTACAATGATACCAAGAATATTAATGTCATACAGTGATAACAAGAAGACTAATACCATACAGTGATACTTTTTTATTATTATTATGACTTTATTTAAAGAGGGTAACTCAATTAGCTAAGAACTAATCTACCTTGAGGCCCTCATTCAAAGGAATTTATTTATTTTTGCTGCATCTGTGAAGCGATTGTATATACTGGATCTGGAAAGAGGAAATAGAGTGGGCATTTCTAATCTCAACTGGAATATTATTCCAGAGCAAAGTCCATACCAAGAATATTAATACCATACAATGATACAAGAAAGATTAATACCATACAGTGATAACAAGAAGATTATTGCCATACAATGATAACAAGAAGATTAATACCATACAGTGATAACAAGAAGATTAATACCATACCATACAGTGATAACAAGAAGATTAATACCATACAGTGATAACAAGAAGATTAATGCCATACAATGATACCAAGAAGATTAATACCATTCAGTGATAACAAGAAGATTAATACCATACAATGATACCAAGAAGATTAATACCATACAGTGATAACAAGAAGATTAATACCAAACAGTGATATCAAGAAGATTAATACCATACAGTGATATCAAGAAGACTAATACCATACAAAGATAACAAGAATATTAATTCCAAACAGTGATATCAAGAAGATTAATACCATACAGTGATAACAAGAAGATTAATGCCATACAAAGATATCAAGAAGATTAATACCATACAAAGATAACAAGAAGATTAATACCATACAATGATACCAAGAAGATTAATGCCATACAATGATACCAAGAAGATTAATACCATACAGTGATAACAAGAAGATTAATGCCATACAATGATACCAAGAAGATTAATACCATACAGTGATAACAAGAAGATTAATGCCATACAATGATACCAAGAAGATTAATACCATACAGTGATAACAAGAAGATTAATGCCATACAATGATACCAAGAAGATTAATACCATACAGTGATAACAAGAAGATTAATGCCATACAATGATACCAAGAAGATTAATGCCATACAGTGATACCAAGAAGATTAATGCCATACAATGATACCAAGAAGATTAATGCCATACAGTGATAACAAGAAGATTAATACCATACAATGATACCAAGAAGATTAATGCCATACAGTGATACCAAGAATATTAATTCCAAACAGTGATATCAAGAAGATTAATACCATACAGCGATAACAAGAATATTAATTTCAAACAGTGATATCAAGAAGATTAATACCATACAAAGATAACAAGAATATTGATGCCATACAGTGATACCAAGAATATTAATGCCATACAGTGATATCAAGAAGAATAATACCATACAGTGATAATAAGAATATTAACACCATACAGTGATATCAAGAAGATTTACACCATACAATGATACTGAGAATATCAATACCATACAGTGATATCAAGAAGAATAATACCATACAGTGATATCAAGAAGAATAATACCATACAATGATACCAAGAAGATTAATGCCATACAGTGATACCAAGAATATTAATACCATACAGTGATGTCAAGAAGAATAATACCATACAGTGATAACAAGAAGATTAATACCATACAGTGATAACAAGAAGATTGATACCATACAGTGATATCAAGAAGATTAATACCATATAAGGATAACAAAATGATTACTACCATACAGCAATACCAGAAGTTTAATGACATTAATAAAAAAATTGAGGCAATACAATTATAACAAGAAATTTAGTACCATACAGTGATATCAAGAGAAATAATACAAATGACAAGTTTAAATCCTGGATTGGACAGATAATGTTACATAATTAACAGATTAATACCTAGTGATAACAAGAAGATTAATACCATGCAATGACAGCAAGACAATTAAAATATGATACAGTGATAACAAAAATATTAATACTGTACAGTGATACCAAGAAGATTAATACCATACAGTGATTACAAGTGGATTAATGCCATACAGTGATAACAAGAAAATTAATACAACACAGTGATATCAAGTAGATTAAAGCCATACAGTGATAACAAGAAAATTAATACCACACAGTGATATCAAGAAGATTAATGCCAAACAGTTATGCCAAGAAGATTAATACCATACAGTGATACCAAGAAGAATAATGCCATACAGTGATACCAAGAAGATTATGCCATACAGTGATACCAAGAAGATTAATGCCATACAGTGATACCAAGAAGATTAATGCCACACAGTGATACCAAGAAGATTAATACCATACAGTGATACCAAGAAGATTAATGCCATATAGTGATAACAAAAAGATTAATGCCATACAGTGATAACAAGAAGATTAATACCATACAATGATAACAAGAGAAATAATACAAATAACAAATTTATAGGCTGGATTTCTCTTTTAATAAAATCTGACAGATAATGTCAAAAAATTAACTTCATGCATTATTTAATACAAGCACTAATTTTCTGCACACAGATACACTCCTAAATTTACAAGAAACAAATTTAATTGATCAAGTCAAGTCTGTCATAAACCTAATGAAAATTGCAAAACTTTGACAGCCATTCATCGGACAGGGGGTAAAATTCAGAAAATCAAACTTTGACAGCCATTCATCGGACAAGGGGTAAAATTCAGAAAATCAAACTTTGACAGCCATTCATCGGACAAGGGGTAAAATTCAGAAAATCAAACTTTAAAAGCCATTCATCGGACAAGGGGTAAAATTCAGAAAATCAAACTTTGACAGCCATTCATCAGACAAGGGGTAAAATTAAGAAAATCATGCAACATACAATGTAAAATTTGATCAAAAAGCTTCCTTACAAGTTTGAAAGGAAAGCCAAAATGCAGTGATGTCAGTCAATATAATTCATTAAAAGCTTGAAAGTAAACCAAGGTGCAATGATGTCAGTCTAAAAGCTTCCTTTTAAGTTTGAAATGAAAGCCAAAATGCAGTGATGTCAGTCAATATAATTCATTAAAAGCTTGAAAGTAAACCAAGGTGCAATGATGTCAGTCAAAAAGCTTCTTTTTAAGTTTGGAATGAAAGCCAAAATGCAGTGATGTCAGTCAATATATTTCCATACAAGCTTGAAAGTAAACCAAAATGCAATGATGTCAGTCAAAAGGCTTCCTTATAAGTTTGAATGAAAAGCCAAAATGCAGTGATGTCAGTCAATGCAATTCCATACAAGCTTGAAATTAAACCAAGATGCAATGTTGTCAGTCAAAAGGCTTTCATACAAGTTTGAAAGGAAAGCTAAATGCAATGATGTCAGTCAAAAAGCTTCCTTACAAGTTTGAAAGGAAAGCCTTAATGCAGTGATGTCAGTCAATACAATTCCATACAAGCTTGAAAGTAAACCAAGATGCAATGTTGTCAGTCAAAAGGCTTTCATACAAGTTTGAAAGGAAAGCTAAAATGCAATGATGTCAGTCAAAAAGCTTCCTTACAAGTTTGAAAGGAAAGCCAAGATGCAGTGATGTCAGTCAATACAATTCCATACAAGCTTGAAAGTAAACCAAGATGCAATGTTGTCAGTCAAAAGGCTTTCATACAAGTTTGAAAGGAAGGCTAAAATGCAATGATGTCAGTCAAAAAGCTTACATACAAGTTTGAAAGGAAAGCCAAGATGCAATGATGTCAGTCAAAAAGCTTCCATACAAGTTTGAAAGGAAAGCCAAGATGCAATGATGTCAGTCAAAAAGCTTCCATACAAGTTTGAAAGGAAAGCCAAGATGCAATGTTGTCAGTCAAAAAGCTTCCATACAAGTTTGAAAGGAAAGCCAAGATGCAATGATGTCAGTAGATTATTCATATATGTAACAAAGCATTAAGGTCACATGCACTAGGAAGGTAAATGACAAAACCAGTATTCCCAATGTCTGTACACTACTGTACAGCAATCCCATCATTTCTTTTAGTGTCCTGAAAGCTAACATACATCAACACGTCATTTAATGAATGTTACTGATTTGGTCCAACAAGTCAAACTGTTCATTTTCTGTGTCAAGGTTTTTTCATTATGAACCTTAAAATGTATAATTAACAGAATTTATCTACCTAATTCAGTCAATAATCTTTACAAAATACTTAAACAGTCTTTTAAAGTCTCCCACTGTACAAAATGTGAAAATATTCTCTTAAAGTCTCCCACTCTAAATATGAAAACAATCCATTTAAGTCTCCCACTCTGTAATATGTAAAAATAGTCCCTTCAAGTCTCTCACTCTACAAGATATTTAATAGTCTCTTAAAGTCTCCCACTCTACACAATGTCAAAATAGTCTCTAAAAGTCTCCCACTTTACAAAAGGTGAAAATAGTCCCTTCAAGTCTAACATGCTAAAATATGGGAAAATAGTCTCTTCAAGTCTCCCACTGTACAAATGTGAAAATAATCCCTTCTAGTCTCCCACTCTACAAAACATTCAAACAGTCTTTCAAAGTCTTCCACTCTGCACAATGAAAAAGTATTCTCTTAAAGTCTGCTACTATACAAAATGTGAAAATAGTTCCTTCAAGTCTCCCACTCAACAAAATATTTAAACAGTTCTTAAAGTCTTCCACTCCACACATTGTGAAAATAGTCCCTTCAAGTTTCCCACTCTGCACTATGTTACAATAGTCCCTTCAAGTCTCCCACTCTACACTATGTTACAATAGTCCCTTTAAGTATCTCAGTCTACAACAAAAAGAGAGGATAGCATAATATGAGGATAAATTATAATTACTGCTTTGTTTAAATTATATTTAAAAAAATTAATTCTAGGGCTGTAAATAAATGAACTGTTTCTGATTTTGATCACAAGATAATCTAATTAATTATTTATCCTGGAAACTCAGGTCATGATAACATCCTCACCAGCAATGTACTAGAGTTCATTGGTTCATCAACACAATGATGACTACATTAGATTCTGTCAGTTAAAACTCTAAAGCAATTGAAATTCCAACTAACCTCAGCACGAGTGATTTAAGCACAAAATAATTTAGCTTCTAAATTCTTATCCAATTTACTTGATGTATATTCTTTTTGGGTGCTGCAGGAGCTCTGATGGTAGAGTGCTGGACTTGCAAATTAAGTTTTGCAGGTTTGACACCCAACCAGCCTAGCTCAGCCCAGTTTGGCTTTCTTGGTGCATCCTTGAAAGAGATTCACTTTCTTTGGCATAATAAAGACAATATTATGCTCAAAGTGGTGTTAAAAACCAATGGTGTCAACAACAATGTTCTGCATTTTCATCCTATAAATTAAAGCATAACTCTCAATTAAGTGAAGTGCCATCAGCTGTCAGATTGTATGATACAAATCAGTATAATGCACTGATGGGAATGCCAATTTATATACAAATTAAAACTTCTCTTGAACTCTGACCCTTCAAAATAGACAAGTTAACTAAGTTTCTTTAATTATATCATCAAAAATAAACTTGCCAGAAGGTTCATATTTGCTGACATCAAATAATATTAAATCAAACAGTCACAACTTCTTGAGTCACTGTCCAGGAATTTGGGATTAAAATGGATTCTCAAAACCCATGATAAAGAACCCTGAAATTTTAATTTGACTGGATAATGGCCAATCTTTAATACAGATATTAAATTTGCAATTTGTCAAATTTGAAATTCTGAAGAGAAGAGGAAATCAGATAGAGACAGAGTTTCACAACCAAATGTCATTATGCCAATAGGGAGGGAAGGGGAGCTGAAAGGGTTTCATGCAAGATAGCTAGCAGTCCTTTCAACATTTTCTCCAATAAAAATCTGTACATGTCTGAAACAAATGAACCAGATGCTAAAGAAAGAAAACAAGAACTGCAATTGTGTTCCATTACAAATGCAACTATTCCGCTTCATAAACAAAGAAAATCCAGCAGAGATTCAAGGAAATATATGCATGTATGATAAAAAATTAATACTGGAGTTAAGCCAGTATTTTGGATCTTCATTCCCTTGCATACAGTATTATGTCTCTTGTATAAACACCTTTATCATAGAAATGGAGTATTCTGTATTGCCCATAATTCTCATAGACCTAAGCTTTCTTGTGAAAACTAATCAAATTATTGTGGGTGGAACTACTAATTAATACTTTGGGATACAGAATTATTATACCAAGATGCTGACAATGATCAAAATTACCATACCAATATGCTAACTACAAACAAAATTACCATACAAAGATGCTAACCACAATCAAAATTACCATACCAAGATGCTAACTATGATCAAAATTACCATACAAAGATGCTAACCATGATCAAAATTACCATACCAAGATGCTAACTATGATCAAAATTACCATACCAAGATGCTAACCATGATCAAAATTACCATACAAAGATGCTAACCATGATCAAAATTACCATTCCAAGATGCTAACTACGATCAAAATTACCATACAAAGATGCTAACCATGATCAAAATTACCATACAAAGATGCTAACCATGATCAAAATTACCATACAAAGATGCTAACCATGATCAAAATTACCATACAAAGATGCTAACCATGATCAAAATTACCATACAAAGATGCTAACCATGATCAAAATTACCATACAAAGATGCTAACCATGATCAAAATTACCATACAAAGATGCTAACCATGATCAAAATTACCATACAAAGATGCTAACTATGATCAAAATTACCATATGAAGATGCTAACTACAATCAAAATTACCATACAAAGATGCTAACCATGATCAAAATTACCATACAAAGATGCTAACCATGATCAAAATTACCATACAAAGATGCTAACTATGATCAAAATTACCATACAAAGATGCTAACCATGATCAAAATTACCATACAAAGATGCTAACCATGATCAAAATTACCATTCCAAGATGCTAACTACGATCAAAATTACCATATGAAGATGCTAACTACAATCAAAATTACCATACAAAGATGCTAACCATGATCAAAATTACCATACAAAGATGCTAACTATGATCAAAATTACCATACCAAGATGCTAATCATGATCAAAATTACCATACAAAGATGCTAAATACAATCAAAATTACCATACAAAGATGCTAACCATGATCAAACTTACCATACAAAGATGCTAACCATGATCAAAATTACCATACAAAGATGCTAACCATGATCAAAATTACCATACAAAGATGCTAACTATGATCAAAATTACCATACTGCTGTGGTCACTGTAATATGGCATTCTGCTGTGGTCAATGTAATATGGCATTCTGCTGGGGTCAATGTAATATGGCATACTGCTGGGGTCACTGATACCTAATAATGTAATATGGCATACTGTTGGGGTCACTGATACATAATAATGTAATATGGCATACTGCTGGGGTCACTGATACCTAATAATGTAATATGGCATACTGCTGGGGTCACTGATACCTAATAATGTAATATGGCATACTGTTGGAGTCACTGATATATAATAATGTAATATGGCATACTGTTGGGGTCACTGATACATAATAATGTAATATGGCATACTGCTGGGTCAATGAAGCCAACAATATATTGGCATACTGCTGCTGTCACTGATACCCAATAATGAAATATGGCATATTGCTGGGTCACTGATACCTAATAATGTAATATGGCATAATGTTGTGGTCAATGTAATATGGCCTACTACTGGGGTCGATAATACCAACAATGTAATATGGCATACTGCTGGGGTCAATGTAATATGGCATACTTCTGGGTCAATGATGCCAACAATGTAATATGGCATACTGCTTGGGTAAATGATATCAACAATATAATATGGCATACTGCTGGGGTTAATGATACCAACAATGCAAAAGCGCATACTGCTGTGGTCAATGAATATGGCATACTGCTGGGGTCAATGTAATATGGCATACTGCTGGGGTCAATGAGGATTTGTCAACATTAACAATGTGTATGCCTTTGATAACCCTATCTTTGACCACAAAATTACACTTGTTGTCATTGATGCAGTCTACTCAGACACATCAACACTATCATTTCTCACACTGACCTTTCATTTCATGATATTTGACCAGTTGTGAGTGTCTGAAGTTTCTCTGTGGTTCAAAAGTCATTATGCCCAAAAAATTTTAATTAATTTCACAAAGATCAAGTCACATGTGCATATCACAAACTATTGTACATAGGCAAATCAAAACATTCACACAGATTCTCCCAATGCACTGACATAGGTCTGCTGAATTCCCAAAAGACTTTAAAATACTGTACTTGAGTTATTACTTTTCATTGGAATACCTTGAACTGTTTATATATATATATATATATATATATATATATATATATATATATATATATATATATATATATATATATATATATATATATATATATATATATATATATATATAATGCAAACTTTTTACAAGATGTGTCTAAGACAGATTAAACCACTTTGGAAAAAACTGTGGTAATACTTAGATTGAACATATATATAAGTGAAAGTGCAATCATCTGAGATGAGTTTTATAAATTTAGTAGTTATATTATCTAGATCTATTGCTGTTGTGACATCAGTTTGGTTTAATTCAAATAAAATGAATTGAAGACTTATTTTAGGTATTTTGAAGCACTCTATTTTACTAAGTTTTGAAGAAATATGTTCATTTAATTCATAATTGGAGTATCCTTTAGTTGTGAAATCCACAAGTTTTTCATTTATATTCACAAAGCAATCATTGACTGTGTTTGCAATTTTAAGTAGTTCTTGCTTAATATCACCATTTTCATCACTAATACATGTAAATGGCAGGTTATTGACAAATTTACCTCTCAAGTCATTGAAGGTTTTCAAGAGTTTTCTGGGATTCTTTTTTTCTAATTCTATCTGATATTTCAGTGGATTTGCCTTTTGAATGACTGACTTAACTCTGTTTCTCTAAAATCTGTAATTCTCTGTATCTTTTAATTTATGAATAACATGGGCTTGATTGCAGTATGTGGGTCCACCAATAACATAGGTTTGACAGCAGGTGGGTCTGCCAATAACATAGGTTTGACAGCAGGTGGGTCTGACAATAGCATAGGTTTGACAGCAGGTGGGTCTGACAATAACATAGGTTTGGCAGTATGTGGGTCTGACAATAGTGCACAGGTATGATTGTTGTCACCTGAAATAAATGTATTATCAAATGTAAAATATCTACTTTTCCGAGCCTCACACACACACACACACACACACACACACACATGCATGCATGCATGCATGCACACACATACAATCATGGATCTTAAGGGTAGCTTGACACCACGTTTGAACTGTGAACATAAATTCACACCCATTTTTAAGCAATCTTAGTTATAGCAAAAATGGGCATTGTGCTTTTACTGAATGTAGAACAGTGGGTTTCTTTGAAGTATGTTGAAGAGGCTTGAATCTAATCTTTATTTATTGTGCATATTTTTATATTTAAGATAAGCAACAGATGGATTAGCCATCATTTAATTAATTGTAGTTGTTTCAGTAGGGTACTCAGGCCAGATGTTGACATAAGCTGATTATGATGTAACAACCAATGAAGATGTACAAAGACTGTTCTTTGTGATTTGCAAACATAGTAACTGACTTCATCAATCATGACATCATAGAATACTTAAAAGCAATTGTTTACAACATTAATATTTAAACAATACATTTATAATATGTGAAAAATGTTAACTTTGTTTAACACTTCTGAGATTTATTTCAAATAACCTTTTTCTTTTAACATAACTTAAGTTTTTATATTTATTGGCAAACTGTAATATTAAATGAATTAAGTTTTAAGATAATGGGGGGAAATGACTGGGGGGGAAGTCCTATTTGAGGGTGGAGTCCAGGTGGAAATGCCCTGGGGGTATATGTTGAAAGGGTCAGTCAAGGATGGGGGAATGTCCCAGGAGGGGAAATATCCTAGACTTGATAGAAACATGAGCTTAACTGCATAATATGGGTCTAACAATAACAGGTTTGACAGTACTTGGATTTAACAATAACAGGGGTTTAGATTATTTGGTTCTAACAATAACATGGGTTTGATAGTATAATGATCGAACAATAACATGAGTTTGACAGTATTTGGTTTCAACAATAACATGGGTTTGACAGTATGCAGATCTAACAATAACATGGGTTTGACAGTATTTGGGTTTAACAATAATGTGTTTGACAATATTTGGGTTTAATAATAAGAGAGGTTTGACAGTATTTGGGTCTAACAATAACATGGTTTGACAGCATTTGGGTTTAACAGTAAAATGGGTTTGACAGTATTTGACAATAACAATAACATGGGTTTAACAGTATTTGGGTTTAACAATAAGATGGGTTTGACAATATTTGGGTATAACAAACACATGGGTTTGATAGTATGTGGGTCTAAAAATGACAGGGGTTTGATTGTATGTGGATCTAACAATAGCCTGGATTTGACAGTATTTGGGTCTAACAATAACATGGGTTTGATAGTAGATGGGTCTAACTATAAGGTGGATTGGATGGTATGTGGATCTAACAAAAACATGGGTTTGACAATATTTGGGTCTAACAATAACATGGGTTTGAGAGTATGTGGGTCTAACAATAACATGGATTTGATAGTATGTGGGTCTAACAATAACATGGATTTGATAGTAGATGGGTCTAACTATAAGGTGGGTTGGATGGTATGTGGATCTAACAATATCATGGGTTTGATAGTATGTGGGTCTAACAATAACATGGGTTTGATAGTATGTGGGTCTAACAATAACATGGGTTTGATAGTATGTGGGTCTAACAATAACATGGATTTGATAGTAGGTGGGTCTAACTATAAGATGGGTTGGATGGTATGTGGATCTAACAAAAACATGGGTTTGACAGTATTTGGGTCTAACAATAACATGGGTTTGAGAGTATGTGGGTCTGACAATAAGATGGATTTGACAATGATGTGGAGTTGACAGTACTGTGAGTATAATAAAATTTCAATGTAATTCACATGTCATATATCATATAATTTGCCCACCCCCAGGAACCCTAGAGTTTGGAATGGTCACCCTCTTACAAATGGATTAATAAATAAATAAATGTGACTTTCAACCAAGCAGTTTAGGTCATGTGTTAACAGATGGATACATGATTAAGGCACATTTTCAGTAAGGCAGTTTAGGACAAATGTTAACAGATGGATATATGATGGGAGCAGGTTATCCCCCTAGCAGTTTACAAGATGTATTAACAGACAGCTACATAAAATAAACACAATACCCCCTCCCCCAATAGTTTTGAGGGATTTGTTAACAGATGGATACATGGAGGAATAAAAATATGTTCATGGTAGTTTAGAAGATGTATACCCTGCCTAAAATGTAAGTCAAGTCTGAAGTAACCAAATAAGGCACCAAAAAATATACCCTGCCTAAAATGTAAGTCAAGTCTGAAGTGACCAAATAAGGCACCAAAATATATACCTTGCCTAAACTGTAAGTCAAGTCTGAAGTGACCAAATAAGCAAATAAGGCACCAAAAAATTACCCTGCCTAAAATGTAAGTTAAGTCTGAAGTGACCAAATAAGGCACAAAAAATATACCCTGCCTAAAATGTAAGTCAAATCTGAAGTGACCAAATAAGGCACCAAAAAATATACCCTGCCTAAAATGTAAGTCAAGTCTGAAGTGACCAAATAAGGCACCAAAAAATATACCCTGCCTAAAATGTAAGTCAAGTCTGAAGTGACCAAATAAGGCACCAAAAAATATACCCTTCCTAAAATGTAAGTCAAGTCTGAAGTGACCAAATAAGGCACAAAAAATATACCCTGCCTAAAATGTAAGTCAAATCTGAAGTGACCAAATAAGGCACCAAAAAATATACCCTGCCTAAAATGTAAGTCAAGTCTGAAGTGACCAAATAAGGCACCAAAAAATATACCCTGCCTAAAATGGAAGTCAAGTCTGAAGTGACCAAATAAGGCACCAAAAAATATACCCTTCCTAAAATGTAAGTCAAGTCTGAAGTGACCAAATAAGGCACAAAGATATACCCTGCCTAAAATGTAAGTCAAGTCCGAAGTGACCAAATAAGGCACCAAAAAATATACCCTGCCTAAAATGTAAGTCAAGTCTGAAGTGACCAAATAAGGCACCAAAAAATATACCCTTCCTAAAATGTAAGTCAAGTCTGGAGTGACCAAATAAGGCACCAAAAAATATAACCTGCCTAAAATGTAAGTCATATCTGAAGTGACCAAATAAGGCACCAAAAATATACACTGCCTAAAATGTAAGTCAAGTCTGAAGTGACCAAATAAGGCACAAAAAATATACCCTGCCTAAAATGTAAGTCAAGTCTGAAGTGACCAAATAAGGCACCAAAAAATTTGACCTGCCTAAAATGTAAGTCAAGTCTGAAGTGACCAAAAAAGGCACCAAAAAATAGGGATGGTCAGCTAAATGGAAACAAACATTATTGCCTTAGGTTTAAAAAATGCCAAATGTAAATAAATTTACCACAACTGCAAATGCTCAAATTTAAACTCTTTCAGTTTAAATGTAGATGTGTAACTGTCATAATTTTGCAATGATTATGCTCATCATTATTGACATCATTCTTGTCATCATTATTGACATCATTCTTGTCATCATTATTGACCTCATTCTTGTCATCATTTTTGACATCATTCTTGTCATAATTATTGACATCATTCTTGTCATCATTATTGACATCATTCTTGTCATCATTTTTGACATCATTCTTGTCATCATTTTTGACATCATTCTTGTCATCATTATTGACATCATTCTTGTCATCATTATTGACACCATTCTTGTCATCATTATTGACATCATTCTTGTCATCAATATTGACATCATTCTTGTCATCATTATTGACATCATTCTTGTCATCATTATTGACATCATTCTTGTCATCATTATTGACATCATTCTTGTCATCATTATTGACATCATTCTTGTCATAATTATTGACATCATTCTTGTCATCATTATTGACATCATTCTTGTCATCATTATTGACATCATTCTCATCATCATTATTGACATCATTTTCATCATCATTATTGACATCATTCTTGTCATCATCATAGTTAACATTTATGCCATCAAAATTCTCATCATTATTCTTTTTATCATCATTATCATCATTAGTCATCATTATCATCATTATCATCTTAATTGTCATCATTACTGTGAAGGATGCCTCACTGTGAGGACTGGTTGTGGGAGATTGGGGGTGGGGTAGTGACATCACTTGCATCACTTGATTCATAGTGTGAGAGATTTTCACCTGTCCTTTAATTCTACTCATCTGTGTATTCTACTATCTTTTTATTCCTTCTCTTCCTCCTGACTTCTTCCAAATTCTTTCTACCCCTCCTCCTCAACTTCTGTATACTCCTTCTCCTCCTCATCAACTTCTCTATAGTCCTTCTCTTCCTCCTCCACTTTCTCTTCCAGAGTACTTTTCCTCCTCCACCAACTTCTATCCACCTTTTTTCTGCCAACTAGACTCTTGCTGACTCCAACTGCTCTGTCAGTCTAACTACCATCTCACCTCTTAGAGACTCAGAACTTAACAGGATTGAAAGTTCCTTCCCCCAAAAAACTTCCTTTTAATATTTTTTTTCCTTTTTCCTTAAAAGGTTTACTGCCAAATTACAAGTGGCTCCTAGAGTAACCCTATTGGATGTCACTGTGAACTTATCCAATCAAACTTAGCAGTCAATGTCCTCTCGCTGTCAGTCCATGTGGGGATGGATGAGAACATGCCCCTTTCAACCTGTGGCTTCCTTCTATCTCTGTGCAAATACTTAATACCTAAGTGTAAATACTACAAGCCTTTTTCTAGTTGACATGAATTAAAGCTTGGCTGACGGTCTCAGCAAACTTGCATAAGGAATTAACACTGTCTTCGGAAATACTTATACATCAAATGCTATAATAATACCTTAGTTTATACACTTCTTGATAGCTGGGCTGAGCAAAAGTGACATTTACTGTATTAATTCTTATTATCTTGTCATCATTCTTATCATTCTCATTATGATCATTCTCATAATTCTTGTCATTATCATTTATCATCATCATTCTCATCATTCTTTTCATCATCATCATCATCATCATCATCATCATCATCATCATCATCATCATCATCATCATCATCATCATCATCATCAGTCTAGCCATCATTATTGGCATTATCATCATCAAAAGCGTGTTCTCATTAACAGCTGACAAAAGCTTTCAACTTCTGCACTAGTGGAACAATGACCAGCTGTGCAAATGTTTAAAGCATAGAATAAGAAAGCTTGTTAGTTATTGAATTTTCACAAGGCATAATAAACACAGGAATGATGAAAGGATGAAGGCCATACAAAAATTAATCTCCCAATAAGAGGGTTTCACTTCCTCCACTGAACAAATCTGACCCCTGAAGACCCCAATGAAAAGCCCTACTCCAGAGTCAATACAGTGCTTAAATGGGCTGTAATATCATTTTCCAATTTCTGCCCTAAGGTTTATGATCTGTAATTTCCTGCAGGCAAAGGTTCTGAGAATGAAGAAGAGAACCCCTTAACACTTCATCAAACTCCAAATATAAAGAGCTTAAAGTATTTTAAAGAGAGAACAATATAAGTCTTGATGAGTCAGCAATAAAGTGATTACAAGCTTGATTTCATCACTATTTCCATATCAAACAATAAACTTGGCAGTCTATGATTCAACACTTTGGAAGGTAGAATTATGATTCATTCGAATAGGACCATGCATTCAAGCAACTGTGAAAGTGGTTGATTTTAACTAATTCTAATTTGTGAGCTCTTGTTCACAATTTGTTACCAAGGGGAACAGCCAAAGTTACCATTTATGCATAATAAAACAGCATTAGAACCAGATTAGCAATATTTGAGACAAGTTAATTATACTGGACTTTTGAGACAAGTTAATTATACTGTGCATCTAAGACAAGTTAATTATAGTAGACTTTTGAAATTGTATAATTGTATACATAGACTCATACTCACATTGCCATAATTCAATACATACAACTTTTTACCCATTATAAAAGTATTGACAGAGAGAAAACTATCATTTTATCTTCATAAATTCTGTCTTTACAAGACAGAGGTTAGTATTATTTTTGTATCTCAACTGACTTTATGAACTAAATTTGTGATGTCATCATTACAAAATCTCTGGAAGAAATTAGGACTCAAACAGTACAATGAATCTGAAAAATATAATGGTGTATGCTGGAATGCAAATACACAGAATGTAATGGGGTATATGTTCAAATACACATGATGTAATGGGCATATGTCTATTCAGGGATGCAAATACACATGATTTAATGGGCATATGTCTATTCAGGGATGTAAATACACATGATGTAATGGGCATATATCTATTCAGGGATGCAAATACACACAATGTAATGGGCATATGTCTATTCAGGAATGCAAATACACACAATGTAATTGGCATATGTCTATTTAGGGATGGAAATACACATGATGTAATGGGCATATGTCTATTCAGGGATGCAAATACATATGATGTAATGGGCATATGTCTATTCAGGGATGCAAATACATACAATGTAATGGGCATATGTCTATTCAGGGATGGAAATATACATGATGTAATGGGCATATGTCTATTCAGGGATGCAAATACACACAATGTAATGGGCATATGTCTATTGAGGGATGCAAATACCTTGATTGTAATATGGATATGTGTATACTTGAATGCAGATCCACAGAAAACTATCATACTACATTGCTTGCACATAGGAGAAGAATTGATCCTAAAGAAAAATGCAAAATTGAAAATGGATAGCAATCAAGTGTACAATTGTACCTCCCTCATTGTACCCTATCCTATTTATTTGGTTCCTAAAGGGGTACCTATCTGAATGTTATATTCATAAAACCTGTACAACATATATCAGTACTTACCTTGTATTGCTTTAACTCATGCTCTACCCAAAATGTAACCTACAAGAAATATAAAACAAAATAATCTTGGAAGCATTTTGGAATATATCTTGATTTTGGATTGGAGTAAAAGTTAGAGATAGGATTTAACAAAGTTAGTTGGCTTATGAATTGGAGTAAATGTTAGAGATAGGATTTAATAAAATTATACGGATTATGGATTGGAGTAAATGTTAGAGATAGGATTTAATAAAATTATATGGATTATGGATTGGAGTAAATGTTAGAGATAGGATTTAATAAAGTTATGTGGATTATGGATTGTAGTAAATGTTAGAGACAGGATCCAATAAAGTTAACCTCTAGTCTAAGGACCCATGTGGCTGAGTGGTCTAAGGCCCCAGGTGGCTGAGTGATATATGGTCCTGGGTGGCTGAGTGGTATATGGCCCCAGGTGGCTGAGTGGTATATGGCCCCAGGTGGCTGAGTGGTATATGGCCCCAGGTGGCTGAGGGGTATATGGTCCCAGGTGGCTGAGTGGTATATGGCCCCATGTGGCTGAGTAGTCTAAGGCCCCAGGTGGCTGAGTGGTATATGGCCCCAGGTGGCTGAGTGGTATATGGCCCCAGGTGGCTGAGTGGTATATGGTCCCAGGTGGCTGAGTGGTATATGATCCTAGGTGGCTGAGTGGTCTAAGGCCCCATGTGGCTGAGTGGTATATGGTCCAATGTGGCAGAGTGGTCTAAGGTCCCAGGTGTCTGAGTGGTCTAAGGCCCCATGTGGCTGAGTGGTATATGGTCCTGGGTGGCTGAGTGGTCTAAGGCCCCATGTGGCTGAGTGGTATATGGTCCAATGTGGCTGAGTGGTCTAAGGCCCTAGGTGGCTGAGTGGTATATGGCCCCAGGTGGCTGAGTGGTATATGGTCTCAGGTGGCTGAATGGTGTATGGCCCCAGGTGGCTGAGTAGTATATGGTCCTGGGTGGCTGAGTGGTCTAAGGCCCCAGGTGGCTGAGTGGTATATGGTCTCAGGTGGCTGAATGGTGTATGGCCCCAGGTGGCTGAGTGGTATATGGTCCTGGGTGGCTGAGTGGTCCAAGACACTCACCTTTACAGATCAATCACATTTCACCTTTGTCTGCATGGGTTTGAGCCTTAACTAACATATCATGTGTTGAAAAAAGTTAAAGCAAAAGTAAATAAAATGAAATCTTAATATTTCTTTACAAGTAATAATGTCCATGGGATTTTCACTCTAGTTATTATGGCAATGTAAATTGAAAAGTGTCTATAAAGGAAAGTTAATTTGCCCAAGTTCAGTGAAAACTGTTTATATAGGAAAGTTAATATACCCAAGTACATTGAAAACAGTCTATAAAGATAGTTAACATACCCAAGTACAATGAAAACTATCTATAAAGATAGTTAATATACCAAAGTACATTGAAAACTGTCTATAAAGGAAAGTTAATATGCCCAAGTACAGTGAAAACTGTCTACAAAGTATAATCAATTTGCCCATGCACTGTGAGTAAAAATGGATATTTAATATGCCCAAGTACAGTAAAATTATCTTTAAAGGAGAGGTAATATGCCAATGTACAGTAAAACTGTCTATAAAGGACATATACTATGGCTAAGGACAATAAAAAAACTGTCTATAAAGGACAGTGAAAGGTTTAAAAAGTGTCTTTTTTAAAGGGATCATTACAAACTCTATATGTGAATGTCGACATTTGTAACTTTCCATTCACAACAACTATCATACTCTAATGACAGGATTATCTACTGCACTAAGATCGGTCATATTGATCTGCTCACATTAAGTCCCAAAGTGTGCTTTAAGAAGACAAGCAGATAACAGTCTTTCTGGAGAGAGCCTATCAATAATAATCAATGACAAGGTAGAGTACCTGGTTTTATATGTAAATACAGTGGGAATGGATACTTTTTACCCCCAAAATTGTGATGAATGTTGACATTATGTTAAGTTACACTTAAATGAGAAGCACAATTTTAATCAGACACTCCTATAGCGTCTTCTGAGGACCCCTAATCTTAACTTACAATTAAATTTGCAGTTCCAATAATGCCTTCCAAGGACTCCGGATCTTAATAAAGAATTTAATTTACAGCTCCTATATTTTCTGAGGACTCCTGATTTTAACATATAATTTAATTTGCAGCTCCTATAACTTTTTCTGAGGACCCATGATTTTTATGTAGTAATACCATCTTAATCAGTATGAACACAGATCAAGCAAACAGAAGTCTGTTTTATTAACATAATATCTATTTCACACAAATCATTTACCAGTCATTACATGTACAAGCATGTCAGTACACTCATTCCAGCCCCATAGATCTACTTTTGAGGCAGAAAATTCAGTAACAAGCTGAGTGAAATGGATTATAAGTCATTTGAATCAAGTCCCCAGAGTTTAATGACATTTACAACTAATTATTCTGACAGCAAGCAATTTTGTACAAAATATCAAACATGATGGAATTTTCAGAAGTTTCATTTCATAGAGCAATCCTAAATGGTAGATTTATCAGGGGAGCCAATATTATAAACAGAAAAATATCCATGTTATTTTGAAAATAAGCCAAACTTAATTTCAGTAATATTCCAAACTGCACACATCTCCCATAAAGCTCAAACAGACCCATCTCAAAATGATTTGCAACAGTCAAATCTTCCCATATAGGCACCTTTACACAGTCATCTGGTCCCAGTTTCAATAAGTTTCTCAAAATGTCCCCTCACATTGACATTTGATGATATCTTAGTTATAATACTTTATGCAATACAATATCTTTTAAAATCACTTTTTTAGTGGAAACCCCTAATAATCTTGAAAGAAAATTGAGGGATTCTTTAAATCTGCAGAAACATTCAAAATTATGAACAAACACACAAAGGGAAGGCTACAAATGGTCCAATCTTCCACTCTAATTTATGAATGATAAATTTATAACATATTTATGCAATGAATAATTTGTTGAATAGGAAATTGTGAAAATTGCAAAAGAAAAACTGTTCAAAAGTATAAAATTATTCTGAGAGCATTAAAAATATAGACTAAAGATTTACTTCATATTTAAACTGATTAAATCAATAGTTTCATTTGATCAAAAACCAAATTTGATGATAGTACCTGTGTCAAGAGGCCAGTCTGATGGCAGCTTAAGACTGGTTTCAATACATAAACCAATGTATTTTTTCATGTATACTTTATTTGTTAACCTATGCTGTAAATTCATTACCAGTCTATATGAATCAATTATTACAAGTTTATGGAAATCACTGATTAATAGTCTATGTGAAGCACTGATTACCAGTCTATGGAAATCACTGGTTACCAGTGTAGGTGAATCATTGATTACCAGTGAATGAGAATCATTGATCACCAGACTGTCAATCACTGCTTACCAGCCTACATGAATGAAAATGTGCTACAAAGCAGAAGCATTCTTTTTCAGTCTCAGGGCTTTTAGCCAAGAAACCTCTGGAACATACAAATTCAACTCAAATCTTCAAATTCAAAATTGTACTTCAATCCTTTAAAATTAATAAAATCCATGTAAATGCTGAATGCTAAATTCATTCTAAGATCTTGGTGATTCTGTATTTACACAAAGGTAATTTAAAATTTTTATTCAAGTCCAAGATCAAATTATGTAATGAAGAAATATAATAACCTTGTCAGAAAATAGGGAAGGCAATAAATGGAGGATATCAATGAGGAAATTGTAGCTAACCTCGACACTTTACAAGACTTATATCCAATACATTACCAGTCTGTTGCATTTACAAGACTTATAACTAATATATTACCAGTCTGTTGCATTTACAAGACTCATAACCAATACATTACCAATCTGTTGCATTTACAAGACTTATATCCAATACATTACCAGTCTGTTGCATTTACAAGACTTATAACCAATACATTACCAGTCTGTTGCATTTACAAGACTTATAACCAATACATTACCAGTCTGTTGCATTTACAAGACTTATAACCAATACATTACCAGTCTGCTGTTGCATTTACAAGACTTATAACCAATACATTATGTCTGTTGCATTTTCTATCTAATGCTTTTCATTTTTGAGTTTTCTACTTTTTCGGTATTTAAAGGCTCAAAAAAGGAGTGAATGTCCATGATTTGAAAATTTTGTTAAATTTAGGTTGCAATTAAGTGACTACATTTTAGTGGGTTAGTGTTAGGATACATGAGCACTAACCTGATAGAGTAAACATAAAATACAAAACTTTTAAGTAAACAAACTGAACAAAAAAGGGCAGGAAAAAGGGTTTTTAAAAATATTTTACACAGAAATGAAATTGAAATGTTCAAGACCTGCACATAAAAAAAACAAAATGTTATCATGTCTGTATGCAATGAACTTTAAATGCAAACTTTAATCTCAAAATATTTCCTATACTTTGCCATTAGTAAACCAAACTACTATCTCTCAAAGAGATTAATACCACCCTGGCTGATAACTATTGCCTCTCAAAAAGGGACTGATACCATGCTGGCTGATGACTATTGTCTCTCAAAAAGGGGAGACTGATACCACGCTGGCTGATGACTATTGTCTCTCAAAAAAGGGTCTGATAACAATCTGGTTAATGACTATTGTCTCTCAAAAAGGGACTGATACCACACTGGCTGATGACTATTGTCTCTCAAAAAGGACTAATAACAAACTGGCTGATGACTATTGTTTCTCAAAAAAGGGACTGATACCATACTTGCTGATGACTATTGTCTCTCAAAAAAGAGACTGACACCATGCTGACTGATGACTATTTTCTCTCAAAGAAAGGACTGATAACATGTTTCCTGATGACTATTGTCTCTCAAAAAAGGGACTGATACTATGATAGCTGATGATTATTGTCTCTCAAAAAGGGATCTGATAGCATGCTAGCTGATGACTATTGTTTTTCAAAAAAAGGGACTGATACCATGCTGGCTGATGACTGTTGTTTCTCAAAAAAGGGACTGATACCATGCTGGCTGATGACTATTGTCTCTCAAAAAGGGGACTGATAACATGCTGGCTGATGACTATTGTTTTTCAAAAAAAGGGACTGATACCATGCTGGCTGATGACTATTGTTTCTCAAAAAGGGGACTGATACCACACTGGCTGATGACTATTGTCTCTCATAAAAGGGACTGATACTATGCTGGCTGATGACTATTGTCTCTCAAAAAAGGGACTGATAACAAACTGGCTAATGACTATTGCCTCTTAAAAATGGGACTGATACCGTGCTGGCTGATGACTATTGTCTCTCAAAAAGGGACTGATAACACGCTGGCTGATGACTATTGTTTCTCAAAAAAGGGACTGATACCATGCTGGCTGATGACTATTGCCTCTCAAAAAGGGACTGATAACATGCTGGCTGATGACTATTGTCTCTCAAAAAGGGACTGATACCACACTGACTGATGACTATTGTCTCTCAAAAAGGGGCTGACACCATGCTGGCTTTTGACTATTGTCTCTCAAAAAAGGGATTGATACCATGCTCGCTGATCACTATTGTTTCTCAATAAAGGGACTGATACCATGCTGGCTGATGACTATTACCAAGAATCCAAAATAAAACCATTTTAATTGCCAAGTCTTTATACTTCTCATATTCTTGAATCGAACAAGATTTCCAAATTGGCGGCTGTAGTAAACATAATGATTATACCTGTAATTGATAAACATTGGCCTTCAGGAGTAGCAGTGAAAATCTGATGCCAATTTCACCTTCCATTTAGAAGTAATGAAAACCCAAAGTCATTACTGCTATGGTGGCCTAATGTTTAGGGCATCCAGCCAGGATGCAGGAGGTCATGGGTTCGAACCCGGCCAAATCATACCAAAGACTTCTAAAAATGGTACTAACAGCTGCCTCACTTGGCACTCAGCATTAAGAGGTTAGTGTTAGAACTGGTTGGCCTTGTGTCAGGATAATGTGACTGGATTGGGACATCATGCTATTTTACTGTGGCATGATGCCCCAGTGCTAGATATCACTTTAAACTATCACACTGCAGGCATTGTAGTAATATAACGGATAATTTTTTAAAGCTACATTAAAAATCTAAATCACACACACACACACACACACACACACACACAGAGTCAATTAGGACTTTCCATTCTTCTGGAAAAGTGAAAAGGACATCAATTTGACTGTTATTTCAGTAGGATTAGTGAAAATCAATGGTCAATTTGACCTTTAATTAGTGAGGAGAAATGACAACCCAGTACCAATATAACCTTCCATTTAGGAGTAGTAATGGAAACCCAATGTCAACATGTCCTTCTATTCAGTGAAATTTTTTTTACAATCATAAACTGATAACCATATTGAGAGATCAGGATTTTAGCCAAGTTATAAGTGGTTACTTTTATTTGTGGTATTTTCTCATTGCCACATTAGATTACTCTTGATTTTGTGTTTGAAAATGTTATTTTCCATCATAGTCTTCTACAACAATGGTCTTCAAATCAGGATTTCCCATGTATGGATTTTCAGAAGATTACTTAAGTGTCTCTATTTGACAGTTGTGAAAATTTTCCATCTAATACAGGTTATACTCATTTACTGACATATACTGCTTTGACAATGTCTGATTCTGCCTAGATGCAGAAAATGCCTGCACCTGGCCCCAAAAAATGTATGTATGAATATGTATGTATGTATGTATGTATGTATGTATGTATGTATGTATGTATGTATGTATGTATGTGTGTGTGTGTGTGTGTGTGTGTGTGTGTGTGTGTGTGTGTGTGTGTGTATGTATGTATGTATGTATGTATGTATGTATGTATGTATGTATGTATGTATGTATGTATGTATGTATGTATGTATGTATGTATGTATGTATGTATGTATGTATGTATGTATGTATGTATGTATGTATGTATGTATGTATGTATGTATGTATGTATGTATGTATGTATGTATGATAAATGTACAAAGCATTTCAAGTACTTGGCCAAAGCAACTCAATTATATGCGCAAAATCAATTTTGGGAATGATTTTAAAAAAAGTAAAACCTGAATTCATTTACCTAGGGAGAAAAAAGCACTTGAGATGACAACATAAAACATAGACTGTCAATAGACCAGACACAAATTTTCTTTGGCCAAAAAGAAAGTCCATCTAACACAGAAATATATTTAACATGTACTCCCCCTTAATCCAATTAGTGTGTACTGGCTTCATCAAGTAGCATGCCACTTGGTGGGTTTCCACAATGGAGAAAGCCCACAGAAAGACACAGCCTTACTGTTGCTTCAATCAGTGATCAAGCTTTTTCTCTAGTTGTACAAGTACCAAAGAGTGCCACAAAATGAGACTCAAACTGTCATAGCTGTCAATAATAATAATAATAATAATAATAATAATAATAATAATAATAATAATAATAATAATAATAATAATAATAATAATAATAATAATAATAAAATTTAATACATGTGCAAAAGTCCAGAGTCCATGTTAAGTTAGCAATGGTATCACAGTCACACGATTGAGAAAGCAAAGTTTGGATTTTTCTTTTTGTTCAAATGGAAGAAACAATTGTGTAAACCAAAAGTCATAACCAGTCCTTTTTGAATTTCTATTATATTTCAACTTTTGTACAATGGTCGTCCCCAATTTTTCATCATTATACATACCTTGACTAAACAGCACTTGTAGATGGATGAGCTATTGTAAGGTCCTCTATAGGATTGATGTTCAGAATGTTCCTTATCACTGATAGTTTCTCTTTCTAAAAAGTATGCATTCCTCTCTATGACAGTCAGGCATCAAAAAGTATGCATTCTTCTCTATGACAGTCAGGCATCAAAAAGTATACATTCCTCTCTATGACAGTCAGGCATCAAAAAGTATGCATTCCTCTCTATGACAGTCAGGCATCAAAAAGTATGCATTCCTCTCTATGACAGTCAGGCATCAAAAAGTATGTATTCCTCTCTATGACAGTCAGGCATCAGAAAGTTAAAGGCAAACTTTCCTCACAAGAACAGTATGTTTGCACTTTTCATCAGTAATTTTTTTCCCAATAAATCCATGTGTCTTTTTTTAACTTGTCAAACTTCCTGTCATCAAAGAGTTCAATAAAAGAGATAAAAGTGCAGAATTCTTGCATCAGTTAACATGTGATAAAAAAGCTCATAAACTGAACATTTAACAAATCATTACAACACTATCAGTAAAAAGCTCACAGTTCAATAATACAAAAAATCCACCAATAATGAGAACTTTCTCAGGGCAACTAAATACTAGCTAATGGCATTCTATGCTGAATTAAGTTCAGTTTATTCCAATATTTCTTCTATCCATTTAGACAAATCTGTCAGTGAATTTACAAAAATGCAAACTCTTGGTCTCTCTGAAACATTTCTGATCAGGTTAAGGATTTGTGTCCCCACTTATAACATCAATCAATATAAGAGTGTACAAACACTGTCTGGACACAGACAAAACCATGGCAAAGATCAGGACAGCATAATGCCAAAGATAGCCTTCAATCCATTCTCATAAGAATTGATGAAAACAATTTATTCCAGCAATGTACCAAGTTCCTAAAATCTGCTGGCAGAAATGATAAATCACACTGCATCTAGAAATCAATTCATGGATTTCTGGATCAGTTTCGGAAATGGGTTTCTTAGTAAACTCTCTACAAAACATACCATTCTAAAAGAATGTGATTTAGGAATTTCAATAATTTTCATTCAACTGGTGTCATTCCTTGCTCCATGGATGACTTTATCCGAGTTGGCACACCACCATCATCAGCAGACATGACAACAAGATTGGTTGGAGTGATGGTGGGGAATGTGCAGCTTAAATTATGTCTCTCCACACACTATTATGATTTGTAGCACAATTAAAGCCACGTAAATCTCCTGTTCACAACCCAGTTGACAACATTGATTTCTGCATGCCTCCACTCACAAGTAAATTTCTGCCTGATGTCTCACGCCTGCCCCTAGCGGGTGGCAAGAAATTAATTAGACCAATGGTGAAATATAGCATAATAATGCTTGTTTGGAATGGCAAACTACAAGACCTTGCCCTGGAATACAGCAAAACTATTCTTAAAGGACACATACATTTGAAGTACACTTTCCATAAAGGACAGTTTTAGAATTCCCCACATAAAGCAAACAAATGTGGCTACATTTTGTTCCAAATGTCTCTTCCACTTCAAACAATGCAGAATATTTGATGACAAAATTAAAGATATTAACTTTTTATCTATCTATCTATCTATCTATCTATCTATCTATCTATCTATCTATCTATCTATCTATCTATCTATCTATCTATCTATCTATCTATCTATCTATCTATCTATCTATCTATCTATCTATCTATCTATCTATCTATCTATCTATCTATCTATCTATCTATCTACACACACACACACACACATGTATATACAATTTCTTATAAAGTGTATCCAACTATGAAACCAAATGCTTTTTCATCATGCATCTGTGCATATTTTATTAGCTGTCTGCATCTTTTAACCCTGTATCTGTGCATATCATTTTTTCATCATGCATCTGTGCATATTTTATTAGCTGTCTGCATCTTTTAACCCTGTATCTGTGCATATCATTTTTTTATCATGTATCTGTGCACATTTTATTAGCTGTCTACATCTTTTAACCCTGTATCTGTGCATATTATTTTTTCATCATGCATCTGTGCATATTTTATTAGCTGTCTACATCTTTTAACCCTGTATCTGTGCATATCATTTTTTCATCATGCATCTGTGCATATTTTATTAGCTGTCTGTATCTTTTAACCCTGTATCTGTGCATATCATTTTTTTATCATGCATCTGTGTGCATTTTATTAGCTGTCTACATCTTTTAACCCTGTATCTGTGCATATCATTTTTTTTATCATGCATCTGTTCACATTTTATTAGCTACTATTTTTTCATCATGCATTTGTTCACATTTTATTTGTTGTTAACAAGTTATAATAATAATTCTGTGCACATATTATAAACTGCCTACATGGTTTTTTTTTCATCAGGCATCTGTGCACATCTCATTAGCTGTCTACAAAATGTTTCATTAGTCATATGAGAACACAATTAGCTGTCTACATGTTTTTTCATCAGGCATCTGTGCACATCTTATTAGCTGTCTACATGGGTTTTTTCATCAGGCATCTGTGCACATCTCATTAGCTGTCTACAAAATGTTTCATTAGTCATATGAGAACACAATTAGCTGTCTACATGTTTTTTCATCAGGCATCTGTGCACATCTTATTAGCTGTCTACATGGTTTTTGCATCAGACATCTATGTACATCTTATTAGTTGTCTACATGGTTTATTCATCAGACATCTGCGTACATCTCATTAGCTGTCTACACAATTTTTCATCAGACATCTGTGCACATCTCATTAGCTGTCTACATGGTTTTTGCATCAGGCATTTGTGCACATCTCACTAGCTGTTTTTTGTGGGTGAATGACTGAATACATTTATTATATGCTAAAATTTTTAATAGAACAACTGCTTGGTGATACATTTTCTTTTTCATTTCTTTTCATTGCTATATTTTCAAATTTGTGAAAAATATATCCTTATATTTCTACATGTGTAAGTATAAGATCTCAAACTCATTCTATGTGACCTTTGATTCTGTGTATTTTCAAATGTGAAAATATAAGATTTCCCATCATTCCTGTGGCCATTGATTCTGTATAACTTTTACTTGTAGCAATAAAAATTGTTCATTTGCATGCAAAAGCAATACATGGAGACTGTATTGCTTTTCAGGCACAGAGTTTTGCTAAATATATTTGACCCAGCCTAATTTATTTAAACTGGCCTACATGGTCAACAATGTTGCTTTGTTCGATTGCTTTCTGGTTTGGTACAATAAAATAGCTCACAAAATGGAAAAAATAATTGATTGCAACAAATTAGGTCCTTCCAAATGTATCATTCTCTGCAATTACTATCAAGCTGTGAACATGATCAAAACTGAGGTGAACTTTCAAGAGAGGAGAAGGGAAGAAAAGCCAATTCAATGGTCAATACTTCCATTCAGAATATTGCTTTAAGGTAGCATAATGATACTATCCCTAAGTAAATATTTGATATATTTCAATGCGTTGTTAAGAATTTTAAAAGTATTTTAACTTGTGGTTTTATTACCGATTAAAATGCCCTTTGAGGCACACAATGAAATATATCTGGTGTTAACATAGAAATTATCCTTCATATGCCTAATTTTGAAGATTACTGGTATTAAGACAGTGGTTGATCTGAACATATGTCAGATGCCCTCCTTGTCTATCCTATGAAATATACAAGTATAATGCCCTCCATATCTATCCTTAAAAATATACATTTCCAATGCCCTCCTTGTCTATCCTATAAAATGTACATGACATGTCTAATGCCCTCCATGTCTATCCTATAAAATATACATGTCTAATGCCCTCCATTTCTATCCTATAAATATACATGTATAATGTCTGCCAATTGTCTATCCTATAAAATATACATGTCTAATGGTCTTCATCTCTATTCTAAAAATATACATGTCTAATGCCTGCTATGTCTATCCTATAAAATATGTGTATAATTCCTTCAATGTCTATCCTATAAACTATAAATATCTAATGGTCTCCATGTCTATCCTATAAATATACATGTCTAATGGTCTCCATGTCTATCCTATAAATATACATCTCTAATGGTATCCATGTCTATCTATAAATATATATATCTAATGAACTCCATGTCTATCCTATAAATATACATTTCTAATGGTATCTATGTCTATCCTATAAATATACATGTCTAATGCTCTTTTTTTCTATCCTATAAATATACATGTTTAATGCTCTACTTGTTATAAAATATACATGTCTAATGCTCTCCATGTCTATCCGATAAAATATACATCTCTAATGCCCTGCATCACAGTTTATCCTATAAAACATTTAAGTACAACAGAAATGCTAGAACTGCACATTAAGTAAACATCATTCAGTAATAACAGACAGAAAGTAATTAAATGGGTTATATAAAGTTCTTATAGGTCCCTTATGTGTATTCATAGACATAGTTTGATATGATACATGAAGAGACAGAATCATAACAATGCTGCATTTATGATCAAGTGACAATGGTGAAACCAGATACAGATTACAATTCATGTCTATACAAATTGTAATTCATCTATGTACAAATATAGATAGTAATTCATATCTGTACAAATACAAAGTATTATTATTAGAGTGTATTATTATTATTATTATTATTATTATTATTATTATTATTATTATTATTATTATTATTATTATTATTATTATTATTAATGTCTATGCAAATACAGACTGTAATTAATCCCTGTAAAACTACAAATTATCATCATTGTCTATACAAATACAAATTCATCTCTAAAAATTACAAAATGCAAGTCATGTACATGTAATTGCAAACAGAATAAAACTCATGTCTGTACAGATATAGATTGTAATTCATGTCTTTACAAACATAGATTGTAATTCATGTCTGTACAAATACAGATTATAATTCATGCCTGTACAAATACAGATTGTAGTTCATGCCTATACAAATACAGATTGTAATTCATGCCTGTACAAATACAGATTGTAATTTATGTCTGTACAGATACAGATTGTAATTCATGTCTATGCAAACACAGATTGTAATAATGTCTGTACAAATACAGATTGTAATTCATGCCTGTACTGTACAAATATAGAATGTAATTCATGTCTATGCAAATACAGATTGTAATTCATTCCTGTACAAATACAGATTGTAATTCATGTCTATGCAAATACAGATTGCAATTTATGTCTGTACAAATACAGATTGTAATTCATGTCTATGCAAATACAGATTGTAATTCAGGCCTGTACAAATACAGTTTGTAATTCAGGCCTGTACAAATACAGATTGTAATTCATGCTTGTACAAATACAGATTGTAATTCATGTTTATCAAGCAAATGTTTGTATTTGTACAGATATGAATTACAATTTGTATTTGCATAGATATAAATGAATGAGAATCATTGTAGACATGAACTAAAATCAGTACAGACATGAGCTGTAATAATATATATATATATATATATATATATATATATATATATATATATATATATATATATATATATATATATATATATATATATATATATATATATATATATATATATATATATATATATATATACACACTACTGATAACATATACTTGAATAAAATGTGAGTTTTCAAATGACCAGCAATGCATTTATCCATGAGTGATTTGATTTGACTCACACATATTTTAATGTATTCAAAGACCAACCATTATAGCTAAATTCTCCAAAACAATTATCTCCATATCTTCACCAATGCAAGGAAAAGAATTAAAATGATTTTCAACCTATCCTGGAAATGTTCTCACCGTAGCTCAATCTTACTTTAAACCAGATAACAAAAAACTTTCATGTTCAAATTTACCTATTATGCAGCAGAATAAAATAATTGATGTTATTAAGAAATGGCAAAAACTTTTTTAATGCTAAAGACATTTTCTTTAACACATGTTAAATGATGATTAAACACGGATGAAGTGCAAGAGAATCATAAAACATAACTTAAGAACTGTGCTTGTCTTTGAGCCGAAGCCGTTTTGATCAATGCATAATTACCTGATGCAGGAAATTGTCAGTACTGTAGCTTCATTAATATGGATACTAGCATCACGAAAACCATGTTTTGAAAAGAAATCCTGAATCTGCTTGCAAAATGAAGGAAGATACTGAAATGCATTTCTTTATTATATTTTTTTCAGTCCAAAGAGAAATTTTTCTAGACATTTAGAAAAGACATCTTTCTTTCTTCTGAATTTGAGGGAAAAACCAAGTTTATTTGTTAAAAAAAGACAAACCCTGAATAAATGAAGTCCTAGAATAAAGTTGGTCTAGGTCTTCAACAATATCCTTAAAAGTCAGTGACTAATAAATTATTGGTCTAGGTCTTCAACAACATTCTAACAAGTCAGTGAGTTATACATTACTGGTCTAGGTCTTCAACAACATCCTGACAAGCCAGTGAGTTATACATTACTGGTCTAGGTCTTCAACATCTTAGCAAGCCAGTGACTGATACATTACTGGTCTAGGTCTTCAACAACATTCTGACAAACCAGTGAGTTATACATTACTGGTCTAGGTCTTCAACAACATCCTGACAAACCAGTGAGTTATACATTACTGGTCTAGGTCTTCAACAACATCTTAGCAAGCCAGTGACTGATACATTACTGGTCTAGGTCTTCAACAACATCCTGACAAGCCAGTGAGTTATACATTACTGGTCTAGGTCTTCAACAACATCTTAACAAGCCAGTGACTGATACATTACTGGTCTAGGTCTTCAACAACATCCTGACAAACCAGTGAGTTATACATTACTGGTCTAGGTCTTCAACAACATCTTAGCAAGCCAGTGACTGATACATTACTGGTCTAGGTCTTCAACAACATCCTGACAAGCCAGTGAGTTATACATTACTGGTCTAGGTCTTCAACAACATCTTAACAAGCCAGTGACTGATACATTACTGGTCTAGGTCTTCAAAAACATTCTGACAAACCAGTGAGTTATACATTACTGGTCTAGGTCTTCAACAACATCTTAGCAAGCCAGTGACTGATACATTACTGGTCTAGGTCTTCAACAACATTCTGACAAACCAGTTTGTTATACATTACTGGTCTAGGTCTTCGACAACATCTTAACAAGCCAGTGACTGATACATTACTGGTCTAGGTCTTCAACAACATTCTGACAAACCAGTTTGTTATACATTACTGGTCTAGGTCTTCGACAACATCTTAACAAGCCAGTGACTGATACATTACTGGTCTAGGTCTTCAACAACATCCTGACAAGTCAGTGAGCGATACATTACTGGTCTAGGTCTTCAACAACAGTGACTGATACATTACTGGTCTAGGTCTTCAACAACATCCAGACAAGTCAGTGAGTGATACATTACTGGTCTAGGCCTTCAACAACATCCTGACAAGTCAGTGAGTGATACATTACTGGTCTAGGTCTTCAACAAGATCCTGACAAGTCAGTGATTTATACATCACTGGTCTAGGTCTTCAACAACATCCTGGCTCTCAACCAATTTATGCATGGAAAAAGTTATCTCTTATATCATTTTCATTTATATCAAATTTAATACAATGTCCACCCTGATAGTGTGTGTGTGTGTTTGTGTGTGTGTGTGTGTGACATTTGGATTTTTAATGTAGCTTTAAAAATGTTTCAGTCATATTACTACAATATCTGTAGTGTGCCATTTATAGTGATGTCTGGCACTGGGACATGTTGCATGATATCCCACCCAGTCACATTATCCAGGCCGACCAGTCCTAACAGTAACTTTTTATTTCTGAATGTCTAGTGAGACAGCTGTTAGTATACCATTTTTATATGTCCTTTGTATGACTCAGATGGGGTCTGAGTCCACAACCTCACACACCTCTCCAAAAATCCAAACTTGGATGTCTGTGACCTGATTAGATTGGTGCCACATCATCATCACATTAATACACAGTGTTTAATTTCAATATTACTTTTTTAGGAAAAGAAAACGGATCATACTAATTTTTAAAATCTCCATTGTCATTTCATGAACATTCAGTGGTTTAGGTAAAAATTTAAATATTTGATTGAAGAATAAAATTTAATTTGCAACTATCTGAAGAACAATAAACAAATACAAATATTAATACTGATTTCTACCAGTCATTCTTGATTTGGTCAAGTTTTGGCAAAGAGGATTATTGTATTTTAAACCTTGAAAAATGGTATTAATTTTTGTTTGATTCTACAGTGATGTCATGGCTTCCAATAAAATTTATTTAGTGTTACAGTCATATTTGTAGATGCATAGTTATAGTTGTAGATGTGTAGCCACACTTGTAAATGTGTAGTGATACTTGTTGATGTGTAGTCATGCTTGTTGATGTATAGTCATATTTGTAGATGTGTAGTCATGCTTGTAGATGTATAGTCATGCTTGTAGATGTATAGTCATGCTTGTAGATGTGTAGTCATATTTGTAGATGTGTAGCCACACTTGTAAATGTGTAGTGATACTTGTTGATGTGTAGTCATGCTTGTAGATAGGTAGTCATATTTGTAGATGTGTAATCATGCTTGTAAATGTGAAGTCATACTTGTAGATGTGTAGTCATACCTGTAGATGTGTAGTCATGCTTGTAGATGTGTAGTCATGCTTGTAGATGTGTAGTCATATTTGTAGATGTGTAGCCACACTTGTAAATGTGTAGTGATACTTGTAGAAGTGTAGTCATACTTGTAGATGTGTAGTCATGCTTGTAGATGTGTAGTCATATTTGTAGATGTGTAGCCACACTTGTAAATGTGTAGTGATACTTGTAGAAGTGTAGTCATACTTGTAGATGTGTAGTCATGCTTGTAGATGTGTATTCAATCTTGTAGATGTGTAGCCACACTTGTAAATGTGTAGTGATACTTGTAGATGTGTAGTCATGCTTGTAGATCTGTAGTCATACTTGTAGATGTGTAGTTATATTTGTAGATGTGTAGCCACACTTGTAAATGTTTAGTGATACTTGTAGAAGTATAGTCATACTTGTTGATGTGTAGTCATGCTTGTAGATGTGTATTCGTGCTTGTAGATGTGTAGCCACACTTGTAAAAGTGTAGTGATATTTGTAGATGTTTAGTCATGCTTGTTGATGTGTAGTCATGCTTGTAGATGTATAGTCATGCTTGTAGATGTGTAGTCATATTTCTAGATGTGTAGCCACACTTGTAAATATGTAGTGATACTTGCAGATGTGTAGTCATGCTTGTAGATGTATAGGCATATTTGTAGATGAGTAGTCACGCTTGTAGATGTATAGTCATGCTTGTAGATCTGTAGTCATACTTGTAGATGTGTAGTCATATTTGTAGATGTGTTGTTATGCTTGTAGATGTATAGTCATGCTTGTAGATGTGTAGTCATGCTTGTCGATGTGTAGTCATACTAGTAGATGTGTAGTCATGCTTGTAGATGTGTAGTCATGCTTGTAGATGTGTAGCCACACTTGTAAAAGTGTAGTGATACTTGTAGATGTTCAGTCATGCTTGTTGATGTGTAGTCATATTTGTAGATGTGTTGTTATGCTTGTAGATGTATAGTCATGCTTGTAGATGTGTAGTCATGCTTGTAGATGTGTAGTCATACTAGTAGATGTGTAGTCATGCTTGTAGATGTGTATTCATGCTTGTAGATGTGTAGCCACACTTGTAAAAGTGTAGTGATATTTGTAGATGTTTAGTCATGCTTGTAGATGTGTAGTCATGCTTGTAGATGTGTAGTCATATTTGTAGATGTATAGTCATATTTGTAGATGTGTAGTCATGCTTGTAGATGTATAGTCATGCTTGTAGATCTGTAGTCATACTTGTAGATGTGTAGTCATATTTGTAGATCTGTAGCCACACTTGTAAATGTGTAGTGATACTTGTAGAAGTGTAGTCATACTTGTGGATGTGTAGTCATATTTGTAGATGTGTATTCATGCTTGTAGATGTGTAGCCACACTTGTAAAAGTGTAGTGATACTTGTAGATGTTCAGTCATGCTTGTTGATGTGTAGTCATATTTGTAGATGTGTAGTCATGCTTGTAGATGTATAGTCATGCTTGTAGATGTATAGTCATGCTTGTAGATGTGTAGTCATATTTGTAGATGTGTAGCCACACTTGTAAATGTGTAGTGATACTTGTAGATGTGTAGTCATGCTTGTAGATGTATAGTCATATTTGTAGATGTGTAGTCATGCTTGTAGATGTATAGTCATGCTTGTAGATGTGTAGTCATGCTTGTAGATGTGTAGTCATATTTGTAGATGTGTAGTCATGCTTGTAGATGTATACTCATGCTTATAGATGTGTAGTCAGGCTTGTAGATGTGTAGTCATGCTTGTAGATGTATAGTCATGCATGTAGATGTGTAGTTATGCTTGTAGATGTGTAGTTATATTTGTAGATGTGTAGCCACACTTGTAAATGTGTAGTGATACTTGTAGATGCGTAGTCATGCTTGTAGATGTATAGTCATGCTTGTAGATGTGTAGTCATGCTTGTAGATGTATAGACATGCTTGTAGATGTGTAGTCATGCTTGTAGATGTGTAGTCATATTTGTAGATGTGTAGTCATGCTTGTAGATGTATAGTCATGCTTGTAGATGTATAGTCATGCTTGTAGATGTGTAGTCATATTTGTAGATGTGTAGTCATGCTTGTAGATGTATAGTCATGCTTGTAGATGTGGGAGAGTGGGAGTTTAAGCCTACATAACTAATGTCTTTGTTTTTGTAAACAACATATTATTTGGCTAATTTTCATCTATGATTGTTGATCATATTTTAAAAGTATTATTATTTGTAAGTAAACATGCTTTTGCTTGGATTTAAATTCAGGATATTAGTTTTCCCCTCCAGAATCCCTGGTGTATCTTATGTTTTACATGTTCTTTTTTAGCTTTTAGTAATAGATCTAGCCTTGTTGACAACTTAGAATGTTCTGGAAAAAAAACATTTGACCCTCATCCTGGTCTTGATTTTGTGTATTTGGTTTTTATATTAAAGTTGTTTACATCAGACTTATTTATTTCTATCTTAAAATCTGAAATGCAATCAGTCCTTTAGTTGCATTAAATTTTAATATGAGAGGTTCAATTTAAATTATTCATTGGATTTACAAAAAGCTTTTTACTACTTTCAGACAAAATCATTATTTTGAGATTATTGTAAACTCGTTCAGAGACATTTTGGATTATATCATTCTGATACATTAAGACTGTAAGTACATGATCACTTTCCCAGGCTCTTGTACATCAGCACATTCAAGAGTGGAATTTATTTGCAACATTACTGAAATTCAGTCAGAATATTCTATTCTTATGAATTTGAGATAAAACTTGTAGGACTATGGATTTAATTCACAATAATATAGTAGTTCCTTTTAAATTGTAACTTTCTGTATTCTAGGGAAATAAATTATTGGTTGAATTTTATGAAATTTGTTGGTTTTCACTTTCTTTTTGACTTAGTTTCAGACCATAGAGTAATAAAATTGCTCAGTTGGAGAGTTTTGTATAGATTCCACATGCCTGTGTGTATAACACCAATCTCAAAACTTTTGAAAACTTTCAAGCAAACTTTAAACACTGTTGACCATGATATTTAATAAGACAATACAAGAATATGTCAGCACTTAGTCTTCCACTGTTTTAAATTCCTAATTTGTTCAATTTTCCTCACTTTGAACACAATGAAATATGCTTTATTTTTAGGCAAGTATAACCAATAAGACAGAAACTCCAAGCACATCTGTATCTTAAGATCTATGCTAATATAATCCTTCATGTTTCTGTTCAATGCAATAAAGAAGATATATGACATTGTCAAATTTTTAAGCAAAGAACAAACATTGTCCATCATGAAGCAAACAGCTGTCTGCTTATGCTGGTTAGACAAGCAAGATAGGAAGTCAAAACAGACTATACCAGTGTATGTGACTCTAAACAGTAGTTTCTCTGAACATCATAGCCCTATTTCCCCATTTTTATGTGTTATCACCCCAAAAAAAATAATCCTGGCATCCCTGCAAGACCCCAAGGAATGTTGTCATGATGCTTAATGGGGTTACAACCTGGAGTTTGGGAACCACTGGACTAAACTGCACAGCTGTAGTGATATAACCAAAAAACTCTACTTTTGTGTAATAACTGATGCACAGGTATGTGGCTTTCAAACATTTATAAAGGACAATTTGAACAGCTTTGGCACTACCATAGATAGAAGAGTAAATGTTATATCTCACCATTTTTATGCAAATGATAAAAATTGTTTGGTTTTTTATCAAGAAGTGAAACTCAAAACAAAAAATGCAACAATGTATGTGCTGTATTGATTCCTTTGCTAAGCAACAATTTCTAATACACCAAAATAAAATTTCCAGTATAGTTCAAGCATTTCATTTCAAGTAGAGTGTATATTCATTGTTGTAGTATTATCATCAAAGTATGAAGGTTAAGACAATGTAATTCAGCAAAATATATATCTATTAAAAAATCCAGATATTTTCAATCCATAATAATGTCTTTACTTTAGGTAAAATAAACCTGCCCTGGTCTGCACAAGATTAATTAGAAGCCCAAAGATTAATTATCCTAACTTTCACCTCTAATTCTGTCTATCTATAGGATATAACAAAAAGCTTAGCCCAACAGAGAAAATGGAGAAAATGTCAAGAAAATGGATGAGAATAGTTATCCAGTATTGACTCAGGCACACTGTCCAAATTATCCCTGGCTGATTATGTTAACATTAAAATGCTAATAACTTCTTCCCTTGAACAAACAATGACACATGGTAGATCCCTGCCTTAAGCCCATAATGAGCAAATAATGTTTACTCAGAGCTTCCACTCAAGGGCAAGACTGACCAGTTATGGATTTTAAATGCATCCCAATAAAGAATTAATTCAATAATTTCTCAAAACACTCCAGCATGACAAAAATGCATGCAGACGTGAAAAATATATGGAGACATTTTAACTTCATTAAGTTTGATTAAGCTATGCAATCAACAATGTTTACAGAAGACTGATTGAGGAGGACTAGTTGTTGAATCTGGAGGATCAAATGCCATTTTAAAAGTGATGCTTTGGCTACATAATACACCAATATAATGCACAACATTACACACCAATATAATACACAACATTACACACCAATATAATGCACAACATTACACACCAATATAATACACAACATTACACACCAATATAATGCACAACATTACACACCAATATAATACACCAATATTACACACCAATAAAATACACAAATGTTACATGATAATGTAACACACCACATTACACACCAATATAATACACCATATTAAATGTCAATATTATACACCATCATCATATTAAATACTACACACCAGTATTATACACCAATATTAAATGCCAACATAACACACAAAAATAATACAACAACATTTCATACCATTATAATACACAATATAATATACCAACATTACACATCAATATAATGTAACAATATTATACATCAATATAATATAGCAATATATACACCAGTATTATATACCAATATAATATGCCATTATTATTAACCAATATTGTATAAAAATATGCTAATATTATGCACCAATATAATACTCCATAATAATACATCAGTATTATACACTTATAACACACAAAAATGCTACACCAATATAATACAATAGTGTTAAAATATTTACCAGTGTTCATCATTTCTGAAACAGGATGACTTGGACCATGGTGGATTTGGCCAAATTAAGGAATGATTCTGACCAGATGTCTGGCTGATTCAGACCATGTAATTGTCTGGCTGATTCAGACCATGTAATTATCTGGCTGATTCGGACCATGTAATTATCTGGCTGATTCGGACCATGTAATTATCTGGTTGATTTGGACCATGTAATTATCTGGCTGATTTGGACCATGTAATTATCTGGTTGATTTGGACCATGTAATTATCTGGCTGATTTGGACCATGTAATTATCAGGCTGATTCGGACCATGTAATTATCTGGCTGATTCGGACCATGTAATTATCTGGCTGATTAAGACCATGTAATTATCTGGTTGATTTGGACCATGAAATTTATTTGGCTGATTTGGACCATGTAATTATCCGGCTAATTTGGACCATGTAATTATCTGGTTGATTTGGACCATGTAATTATCTGGCTGATTTGGACCATGTAATTATCTGGCTGATTCGGACCATGTAATTATCTGGTTGATTTGGACCATGTAATTATCTGGTTGATTGGGACCATGTAATTATCTGGCTGATTCGGACCATGTAATTATCTGGCTGATTCAGACCATGTAATTATCAATAATTTTTGTCTGAGATTTAAATGTGACACTTACATTTAAGACATGATATTTCTCATTAATTCTCAGGTACACTGAGCAGTTCAAATATGCATTCAATGAATCAATCATTAAGTTGTATGCAGATTATTGGGAACATAAATCACAAAAATATGTCCATGTAGCAACATTTATTCATACATATTGATCTGAGTTTACATTATTATTGTCCACACATACAGGTCCAGGTTGGTTTATGACTTTGTTAGATTTATGTAGAATTATTTATACTGTTTAGTTTGCTATATACTAATAGTACTACATAAAACTTATATCACCAAGGAGAAAGTGAGGTGCTGTAAAACTTTTGTTTTTGTTTGATATAATATCACATAGGAATATCATACATATTGTTTTTGTTTGATATAATATCACATAGGAATATCAATACATATTGTTTTTGTTTGATATAATATCACATAGGAATATCATACATATTGTTTTTGTTTGATATAATATCACATAGGAATATCAATACATATTGTTTTTGTTTGATATAATATCACATAGGAATATCATACATATTGTTTTTGTTTGATATAATATCACATAGGAATATCATACATATTGTTTTTGTTTGATATAATATCACATAGGAATATCAATACATATTGTTTTTGTTTGATATAATATCACATAGGAATATCAATACATATTGTTTTTGTTTGATATAATATCACATAGGAATATCATACATATTGTTTTTGTTTGATATAATATCACATAGGAATATCAATACATATTGTTTTTGTTTGATATAATATCACATAGGAATATCATACATATTGTTTTTGTTTGATATAATATCACATAGGAATATCATACATATTGTTTTTGTTTGATATAATATCACATAGGAATATCATACATATTGTTTTTGTTTGATATAATATCACATAGGAATATCAATACATATTGTTTTTGTTTGATATAATATCACATAGGAATATCATACATATTGTTTTTGTTTGATATAATATCACATAGGAATATCAATACATATTGTTTTTGTTTGATATAATATCACATAGGAATATCAATACATATTGTTTTTGTTTGATATAATATCACATAGGAATATCATACATATTGTTTTTGTTTGATATAATATCACATAGGAATATCATACATATTGTTTTTGTTTGATATAATATCACATATGAATATCATGCATATTGTTTTTGTTTGATATAATATCACATAGGAATATCAATACATATTGTTTTTGTTTGATATAATATCACATAGGAATATCAATACATATTGTTTTTGTTTGATATAATATCACATAGGAATATCATACATATTGTTTTTGTTTGATATAATATCACATAGGAATATCAATACATATTGTTTTTGTTTGATATAATATCACATAGGAATATCATACATATTGTTTTTGTTTGATATAATATCACATAGGAATATCAATACATATTGTTTTTGTTTGATATAATATCACATAGGAATATCATACATATTGTTTTTGTTTGATATAATATCACATAGGAATATCATACATATTGTTTTTGTTTGATATAATATCACATAGGAATATCAATACATATTGTTTTTGTTTGATATAATATCACATAGGAATATCATACATATTGTTTTTGTTTGATATAATATCACATAGGAATATCAATACATATTGTTTTTGTTTGATATAATATCACATAGGAATATCATACATATTGTTTTTGTTTGATATAATATCACATAGGAATATCATACATATTGTTTTTGTTTGATATAATATCACATAGGAATATCATACATATTGTTTTTGTTTGATATAATATCACATAGGAATATCATACATATTGTTTTTGTTTGATATAATATCACATAGGAATATCAATACATATTGTTTTTGTTTGATATAATATCACATAGGAATATCATACATATTGTTTTTGTTTGATATAATATCACATAGGAATATCATACATATTGTTTTTGTTTGATATAATATCACATAGGAATATCAATACATATTGTTTTTGTTTGATATAATATCACATAGGAATATCATACATATTGTTTTTGTTTGATATAATATCACATAGGAATATCAATACATATTGTTTTTGTTTGATATAATATCACATAGGAATATCATACATATTGTTTTTGTTTGATATAATATCACATAGGAATATCAATACATATTGTTTTTGTTTGATATAATATCACATAGGAATATCAATACATATTGTTTTTGTTTGATATAATATCACATAGGAATATCAATACATATTGTTTTTGTTTGATATAATATCACATAGGAATATCAATACATATTGTTTTTGTTTGATATAATATCACATAGGAATATCAATACATATTGTTCTAACTTTGTGGACTTTCTAAGATGAATAATATTTTAATAATATTTGTTTTAAGCATTGTCTGTTTTTCTGACTTTATAGTCTATCATTTAATGTTCTGCAAATTATTAACAATGAAATGCAGATGACTTACTTTTGACTACGTATAGTGACATGAGTCTAAGTAGGAATATCATTTATATAGTCTCTTAGTATGTCTGCAAAAACAGTAATAACTAGTAAACATGTTTTTTTCTTATAATAGTTCACATGGTCTGAATCAATTTGTCATCTGGCTTACATAGCCCATAATTTGGGCTGAATAAGTCCAACTGTTGGGAATAATCAGCCATGGTCCAAATAAGCTTGTCATCTGGCCCACATCAGCCCATAATTTGGGCCGAATTAGTCCATTAGTTGGACCGAATCAGCTATGGTCCAAATCAGCCATGGTCTGAATAAGCTTGTCATCTGGCCCACATCAGCCCATAATTTAGGCCAAATAAGTCCATCAGTTGGGCCAAATCAGCTATAGTCTAAATCAGCCATGATCCATATTAGCCATGGTCTGTATTAGCCATGGTCCGTATTAGCCATGGTCCAAATTAGCTTCATCACATCAAAAGCCTTAGATTCTTTTCTTTAATGCTGCTAAATTTTACTAATTTCTAGAACTGACATTAAAAGAGACACAAAAATTTCAATTGCATAAATGTGTATCTGGTCCTTTAATCAGCAGAACAATGTGTACAAAGTCTAATTATTTACCGCATATCCATAAAAGTCAGTAAAACTGCAAAACTAAGACAGAAAAGGCTGGACTGACTATATTCAATCATTCAATAATCCAATTTAAATAAATAAAGGGATCAATTATTTTCAATCATGAAAAAAACAGACAAACAGACAAAACTAACATTCGACAGACCTTTCATCACAGCTGCATAAATATGGAGCAATAATCAGAAAGGACTTTGTTATAATTCAATGTTGTAAAATAAAACAAATTAAGGAAAATCAACAAAAGACAATATTAATTTATTTCCTAGAATACAAAGTGAAAATTCAAAAGACACTAGTATGTGTATTAAATTACAAATAAACCTAAATCTCCTATCACATGTCCAAAATGTTCAAAATCAATACCAATTGTCTTGAATGTCTTGACCTATCAGAATAATATAATCCAGAATCCCTATGAAAGAATCCTCAATACTCCAGTGATAGAAAAATCCAAAAGCTTGATGCCTGGGGTCCCTCTAATCTCAGATTGTGCATGCCCTGTATTCAAAGAGAGGTGCCCTTGGGCTTCTCAAAAAAGATAATCAAATTTGCCAGAGAAAACTTTGATCATGTTGATGAAATGTATTTTCAAGATGTTGACATACCTGCCATAACATAGCATAATCTGATTAAAATAAGATTGCTACAGTCCTACATGGAGATTTGATTTAAATCAAATTGTAACATGGTGTGTCATGCTACAAATGTAATTTTGTACTCCCAAAATTGTCAGAATAGTGTTCAAGTGTGATTCATTTTTAAGCTGACTTTGGAAACAATTAGCTAATAGCCAAGACTAACAAAAACAAGCTTTTTTAAATTCCTGGCAAATGGAGTTTTACTTTGTGAAGCACTTCATAAAAAGGGAAGGGGGCAATTAATTTTTTGCACATACTGCATATAACATTTTGACATGCATCAGCGCTGTTCTGACCAACATTCATTCAGAGAATCCAGCAGAGAAATTTTAACACCAGAACCATCCAATCTCTAGCTAGTGTAGTAATGAAACCTAATACACTTGCATTGCCTTCAAATCTCCTATTAAACCCTATTCATTTTGAACTGTAGCAGTTGCAATGTTATGTGACAAATAATGTTAAAAAGGGGAAGTTTTGTGATGAATGTAATTGGAGTCTGGGGTTGTGGAATTTCAGTTAGGGCTTGTGATTTTTTAAAATTCACCAGCCCATGGCCTGAGTATAAAAAAATCTATAAGCAGTGTAATAATCCCAAAGTAGTGTAATAATCCCAAAGCAGTGTAATAATCCCAAAGTAGTGTAATAATCCCAAAGTAGTGTAATAATCCCAAAGCAGTGTGATAATCCCAAAGTAGCATAATAATCCCAAAGTAGTATAATAATCCCAAAGTAGTGTAATAATCCCAAAGCAGTGCAATAATCCCAAAGCAGTGTAATAATCCCAAAGTAGTGTAATAATCCAAAAGCAGTGTAATAATCCCAAAGTAGTATAATAATCCAAAAGCAGTGTAATAATCCCAAAGCAGTGTAATAATCCCAAAGTAGTGTAATAATCCCAAAGCAGTGTGATAATCCCAAAGTAGTGTAATAATCACAAAGTAGTATAATAATCCCAAAGTAGTGTAATAATCCCAAAGCAGTGTAATAATCCCAAAGTAGTGTAATAATCCCAAAGCAGTGTAATAATCCCAAAGTAGTGTAATAATCCCAAAGCAGTATAATAATTCCAAAGTAGTATAATAATCCCAAAGTAGTATAATAATCCCAAAGCAGTGTAATAATCCCAAAGTAGTGTAATAATCCCAAAGCAGTGTAATAATCCCAAAGTAGTATAATAATCCCAAAGCAGTGTAATAATCCCAAAGCAGTGTAATAATCCCAAAGTAGTGTAATAATCCCAAAGCAGTGTAATAATCCCAAAGTAGTGTAATAATCCCAAAGCAGTGTAATAATCCCAAAGTAGTGTAATAATCCCCAAGTAGTGTAATAATACCAAAGCAGTGTACTAATCCCAAAGTAGTATAATAATCCCAAAGCAGTATAATAATCCCAAAGCAGTGTAATAATCCCAAAGCAGTGTAAAAATTCCAAAGCAGTATAATAATCCCAAAGCAGTGTAATAATCCCAAAGTAGTGTAATAATCCCAAAGCAGTGTAATAATCCAAAGTAGTGTAATAAACCCAAAGCAGTGTAATAATCCCAAAGTGGTATAATAATCCCAAAGCAGTGTAATAATCCCAAAGTAGTGCTTACCCAAAAATGTAAATGAACATTTTATAATTCCAATTCATAGTTCAAATAAATAATTCCTCTCAAATGATCATAAAATAGAAATGAAGACTTTATTTTAAAAAATTATATTTATATACAAATTGTCATCTGAATAATGACACAATATCATGTGATGTAAAGCTAATAACTTCTAATAGAAAAATTCACTAATTTATAAGCAAGGTCAGGCAATGAACTTAAATTTGAGTAAAGATTTTGTTTACAACTTAAAATCATCACAAAATCAGGCAGGCAAAATAAATGTCAAGAAGGCGAAAGCTCTACCTTACAATTTAAATTAAATATACATAACAATCCAAAATGAAATTAATGCCATTATGTTTATCATAATTTAATATGTAATCAGTACAGGACAATTTTAGTAACTTACTCAAATCTCTCTCTCTCCTTCTCTCTCTCTCTCTCTCTCTCTCTCTCTCTCTCTCTCTCTCTCTCTCTCTCTCTCTCTCTCTCTCTCTCTCTCTCTCTCTCTCTCTCTCTCTCTCTCTCCAACCATTTTACATTACTAATTTGTTGTCATGTTGAATATGTTGCAATACTTGTATCATATAGTGAGAAACTGCTAAATTAAGGTGTTAGAACTTGTACTCAATATCATTATATCCTATCCTGACAATTTCATATTTTGAAACAATTTTTTTGACTTCCAGTATTTACTACTTTCTGCTTAAAAAATATATATTATACTTTATTGTTATACACAAGAAGCTGGTTTTGAGCTGACTGAATTTGAATTAAATTTGTGTATTCCCAGTTACTGGTGTGTACAACATTATAAAAACAGCTGATTGAGTCTATATATCATCAGTTAGTGGCATGTATACTATTATAAAAACTGCAAATAAATTGCAGCATTATATATATATATATATATATATATATATATATATATATATATATATATATATATATATATATATATATAGAGAGAGAGAGAGAGAGAGAGAGAGAGAGAGAGAGAGAGAGAGAGAGAGAGAGAGAGAGAGAGAGAGAGATACATATATATGTTAGTTTACTTTTTTCCACAATTGGTTTCATATATTTTTCATCTCTACATTGCAGATTTTTCAATTGAATTTCTATGGTATATTACAAATCATTCACTATAATCCCTATGGTGTATTAAGTATTATTCAATTTAATCCCTATGGTGTATTAGGTATTATTCAATATAATCCCTAAGATGTATTAGGTATTATCCAATTTAATCCCTATGGTGTATTATGTATTATCCAATTTAATCCCTATGGTATATTAGGTATTATTCAATTAAATCCCTATGGTATATTAGGTATCATTCAATATAATCCCTATGGTGTATTGGGTATTATCCAATTTAATCCCTATGGTGTATTAGGTATTATTCAATATAATCCCTATGGTGTATTAGGTATTATCCAATTTAATCCCTATGGTGTATTATGTATTATCCAATTTAATCCCTATGGTATATTAGGTATTATTCAATATAATCCATATGGTGTATTGGGTATTATCCAATTTAATCCCTATGGTATATTAGGTATTATTCAATTTAATCCTTATGGTGTATTAGGTTTTATTCAATATAATCCCTATGGTGTATTGGGTATTATCCAATTTAATCCCTATGGTGTATTAGGTATTATTCAATATAATCCCTATAGTGTATTAGGCATTATTCAATATAATCCCTATGGTGTATTGGGTATTATCCAATTTAATCTCTATGGTGTATTATGTATTATCCAATTTAATCCCTATGGTATATTAGGTATTATTCAATTTAATCCATATGGTGTTTTAGGTATTATTCAATAAATCCCTATGGTATATTAGGTATTATTCTATAAAATCCCTATGGTGTATTGGGTATTATCCAATTTAATCCCTATGGTGTATTAGGTATTATTCAATTTAATCCCTATGGTGTATTAGGCATTATCCAATTTAATCTCTATGGTGTATTAGGTATTATTCAATTTAATCCCTATGGTGTATTAGGTATTATCCAATTTAATCTCTATGGTGTATTAGGTATTATCCAATTTAATCCCTATGGTGTATTAGGTATTAGGTAATAAATTGCAAGCAAGGGTATTTCAAATAGCATAATCTTCTTGGACTCACTATCAGTACTTCAGTCACTACATAATAGAAAACTTGAGAATCCCCTATTGGCTAATATTCTTATTAAGCAAACTGAGTTGGGTACCTTGAATAATATAGTATACTATTGGTTACCCAGCCATGTTGGAATTAAAGATAACGATAAAGCAGATAGCGCTGCTAAAATGGCCCTATCATTAGAACCATCTGATTTAAAAACACCATATACTGATTTTAAACATTGTATCAAAGACTGTTTACATCAGATATGGCAGACATCATGGAATGATGCCTTGAATAATAAACTTCATACCATCAAGCCAATCCTAGGAGAATGGACTCCTTCCTACAGAGCAGACCATAGAGAGAAGGTAGTCATTGCTATAATTCAACTGGCCATACTTATTTAACCCACTCCTACATACTGAAAGGAGAAGACCCATCAGAGTGCATATCTTGCAATGAACCATTCACAGTTAAGCACTTTATGCTCAGTGTTTCGACCTCCAATCTACACATAATCAATATTACAATGTGCAAGACATAAAGGAGCTCTTTAATAAAGTTAGTATTTCTTATGTTATAGACTTCCTTAAGGAAGTAAACAGGCCTCAAGGTAGATTAGTTCTTAGCTAATTGAGTTACCCTCTTTAAATTAAGTAATAATAATAATAATAATAATTAAAATAATAATAATAATAATAAGTTAAAACTTTTATGCTAACATCTTAAACATTTTTATGTGATATATATATATATATATATATATATATATATATATATATATATATATATATATATATATATATATATATATATATATGTATATATATATATATATATATATATATATATATATATATATATATATGTATATATATATATATATATATATATATATATATATATATATATATATATATATATATATATATATATATATATATATATATATATATGCAATCCCCATTGATCGGGAAACTTTATTTTTTATCACCATTACCATTCTTATCACTTTACCTTTAGCTATTTGGTTTCGTATCACTGGCCGATATAGACCCTTTTTACCATTTGTATATAATGAAAGATATAACATTTCGTATGGCCCTAAATGGCCTCATTGTACTTGGTGCGCCATAAAAATTCAACCAACCAACCAACCAACCAACCATCATTAAAAGTTATTCAATATAATCCCAATGGTGTATTAGGTATTATCCAATTTAATCCCTATAATGTATTAGGTATTATTCAATTTAATCCTTTTGGTGTATTAGGTATTATTTAAATTACTTGCAATTGAATATTAAATACTATTCAAATTAATCCATAAGGTGTAATAGAACTGATGTGATTATGATTTTTAATGCAGCTTTAACAATTTTTCAGTCATATCGCTATGATGTCTGCATTGCGGCAGCTTATAGTGATATCTAGCACTGAAGCATCATGCCGCAGACATGTAGCATGATGTCCCACCCAGTCAAATTATCCTGATATCAGGCCGACCAGTCCTAACACTAACCTCTTAATGCTGATTGTCAAGTGAGGCAGCTGTTAGTAGGTGTGTCAGATATTTAAATATAATCCCAATGGTATATTATGTATTGTACTGGAATTCATGTATGATGTACTTTAAAAATATTTGTTAACCTTTCAAATGATTTTCCAGGAGGAAAACATTCTACTCAAAACCTATTATTCAAATAGGCATGATCATAGGTTACTTTCCCTGTTTGAAATTGCATGCTAGTTTGTCCCCAACAGCAGTAAAAAAATCAGCCAATGAAATACAGGTTTACTTCAATAATATGCCTGACCATTGTTAATTATCAAACACATCCAAGATCTTAATGATAAGCCCAAATATCAAATTTAATCACAAATCAGATCAGAAATAGACTTTCTGAGTGGTAAAATCTCAGCCAATGAGATACAAAATCACCTGTCTGATATACATGTACATGAATCCCACTCATTATTAAATTAATATGAGTTTTTAAGACATAATCATAATTCCATATCTGATATACATGTACATGATTCCCACTCATTTGAAAATTTAATCTGAGTTTTTAAAACATAATCATACATTCCATATCTGATAATGAGTTGTCAGGAAGCTGTCCACTCCACTGATGGCTTCCTCACCAACAAAAAAAACCAAAATATCTTACAATAGTCATTGCCCACCATATCCAGAGTTATTGTATGTTGAGTATAATGGGGGGATTTAAAACATCACATTAAACCCCTCCTTAATTCAGTGTCCATGTTGTTATTCCTCAGTGTGGACCGATAGATGGAACTTTACAGATAACTGAGCAAATTACGGAAAGAAAGAAATAACAATGAGCCCCTTTTCAATAAATAAAATACAAAGTTTAATCAATTAAAATATAATCAAAAAAATCTCTTTTCATTCAACAGATTTACTAAATGAAATATACTCAGTTTATATATAACCAAATTTACTTTCCAGTAATTAATGCATAACCAAATTTCACATTTTAGTGGAACACGTGATAAGCTAAAACTTTCGCTCATCAGATCTGATAATATGTGTATTTCAATTATCTCGAACAATTGTATCAAAAGTTGCTAGTGGAATTTAAAAACTTTCACAGCCCCATTAGCCAACAAAAATATACTAAACTCACAATTGATCTCGATCGGTCAAAGGTATAAAAAAATATCCTCTGAACAAACCAGAAATAAAAGATTTGTTTGAGTCCCATCGCTGTGTGAGCGGTAAAGTAAAATTTAATATCTATAATCATGATAATGAAATATTTTTAATATCAACAATTGAAACATTATTCATTGGTAACGAGGTATAAAATAATATAACTTACCTTTCTCACGTTCATTCTAATTCGTAGTTTAATTTCTGCCTTGCCCATGTTAACTGGAATCGACATGCTCTAATGCGCAGTTTAATTTCCACCCTGCACAGCATATGTTATCTGATGAAAATCTAGTGGTTTGCTGTCTTTAGAATAGTTTGTGAACATTCCACGAATTCGAATGCGCCTGTTCTAACAAATTCGACAATCTCTGCTTACCTGGATGAATCATCAATTTACATGGCATACCTGCACCTGTTGTTTTGTATGGTTACAAAATACCTGTCTGCACCTGTTGTTTTGTAAAATACTTGATACCACCTTTTGTTAACTTACCTGGATAGTATAAGGAAGTTTATCTGAATACAGATCATGTACATAACTCTCTACCTGGAATCATTAACACTGTAATAACAGAGAAGGGGTGGGTGGGTTAGAAACCTTACTAATACTTTTGAAAAAAAAAGGGTGGGGGGATAGTTTAGGACTATAGTTTATACTTATTTGGAGGGGTAAAAACAAGGTTTGGGCTGAAAATCTTGTTTTCCTCTACTACTCACCCAGATTTTGTAACATAATTTAATAATGCAAATTTTTTCTTCACAACCCACCAGCATTGATAAAAATGGGATTATTACATCAAGCACTGCATGTTTCCACCATTTCAAATAGCAATCTTTTAAATGAGCCACTTTCATTGTATGAAAAGTTTTCAGTGATGTGGCTCTCAGGCCAAGTACCAGCCCACATGGTGACTTGAGTCTGAGACCCATGCCACACACATACCAATTTGAACTTGTACCAATATTGCAACATTTTTTGATAGAAAAGTTTAAAGTATTTTGTACCCAGTTGTTGGGCTGTTTAGAGAGTAAAACAAAATTAGTCCTTTGCAAAAATGATGCTGACCTGCTATAAAATGTGGCCACTTTTACTTTAAATAAACAAGTGACCCAAGTGGACATCAGAAAGCAGAGTACTGATACCATGTGATGTCCATAGAATTACCAGGGAGAATTCCCATTAAGTGTCTCCATCACAGAAAGTGACCATAATGTATTAATTGCTGCAAACATAACTACACAAAGTGACCATAATGTGCTAATTGCTACAAACATAACTACACAAAGTGACCATAATGTGCTAATTGCTACAAACATAACTACACAAAATGACCATAATGTGTTAATTTCTACAAACATAACTACACAAAGTGACCATAATGTGCTAATTGCTACAAACATAACTATTCAATGTCATGAGGTTCCTGCAAATAATTCAGACTCAATAATCAATCTTTTGAAGAAAATTGAGTCATGATTTAGGTGGCTGTATAGAAGTGAATTTAGAGGAATAGCATAGTTCATATATTGATTGTGACAATATTAATTTAGATATTCCATACCAATCATCACAAAACCATCAAAACTTGTCTCAAAATTAGTGGCTCAAGCAAAAAGGTCTCAAAGTTTGCCATTTGAGCAAGCATTATAGTTTTCCAAAACTAGTCAGAATCAAATTACTTATTTATTTCAGGAAATAATTATATAATTGATAATTGTGTATACAAAAAAACCATCCTACATTAATGTAATAAACTTAAAATTAATAAGTTTTCAAAGGAAGGTCAGATTTTTCAAAAAGAGGGTGGAGATCTTGTAACCTCACTATTTACCTCTTGAACATAAAAACATCTCCCTCAAGAACAGAGAAAGATATTCTACAATGCTGTTGTTCTACCTGGGGTAATCAAGTGATACACAAAATCAAGACAGATTACTGATTTTTCAAAAGAGTGCAGAGTTATAATTGATGCTGATTTAGATACACCACCAACAAATCATTTTAAAACCCTAATGTGGCTTCTATTTCAGTGGGGAACTCATTTTCAGAATGGGTTACCAGTCTATAAATCCCTACATGGATTATCTCCTGAAGAGCTCAAATGTAACTTTAAATTTGTCAAAAATATATATAATGATCTAAGATCCATCTCAAACAACAAATAATATTTACCAAAATAAAATTCTTGAAAACAGTTTTTATAATATTTTAGATGTTTACTACAACTCTTTGTATGAATGCTGTATGTACTCATCCTTGAAGCCTTGTGTGCATTTTATTGTAGCAGTATATCAATTATCTACTGTTACAAATTTGTAATAAAATTGCTTGTGTGTTCATTTTTCTAAAACTTTTTGTTTCGTTACATTTTATTGTACTGATTATTTTCACAGGATTTGATATTTTTAAAAAAAATATTCAGCCTAATTAGAATGTAAAAGGTATTAATTTATAGTTTTAATTAGCTCATCCTGGATCATGGATCCTGTAAACATTACATGGAAATGATTGGCTATTATCAAAGTCATTGTCAACACATTTGTTAGTTGAGTTGTAAACAAGCCTTTATTTTTTTTAAATTTCCATTGTGAAAATTTGATTCTAGATAGGGCAATTATAGCTAAGTGATAATTGTCATTTTTTTATTATCAAGTTAAAAATCATGTGCACTACCATTTGATATAAAATTGAGGTTTAAAACAGCCAATTGGTATTAAATTTATTCAGTCCTATGTTAAGCTTGAGGGTTCAAGAGGTTTATGTTGCTGAAGCCAGATTGTTTTTGAAGTGCATCTGGTTTTTGGAATGTAATAATTTATATTCTAGAAGACTAAGCAAGTGTACTTTTTTCTAAAAGGTTCTGAGACAAAGTAATTCAGGGGAAATTTATTCTGAAATTTTAAACAAAAACATTATAAACTGTGATTCAGTCGAGGATCTATTGCCACCAGTACCATTACCTTATCTGACATCATTGCCTCCATATTGGAATTTCACTGAGATTCAAACATGGATTCAATTAAAACTGTTTAGTGATAGGACTTATATTTTTCAATCCTAGGATTAATTTTAGACTACATTCACAAACCATAAGCCCTATTTCATATTTTTACTGTGATTTCTAGGGAAATAAATTTTTTTGTTAAAATTTACAAAGCTTGTTGCCTTTACCCTTTTCTTTTGTTACTTTTGATTATACCTACATGTAACACTAGTTTTTAATAGCATTTGTTATTTAAAGATACCTCATCTTGACCAAATTAGCTTTATCTTTCAACATGTCATTATTATTATTATTATTATTATTATTATTATTATTATTATTATTATTATTATTATTATTATTATCATTATTATTATTATTATTATTATTATTATTATTATTATTATAATTATTATTATTATTATCATTATTATTATTATCATTATTATTATTATTATTATTATTATTATTATTATTATTATTATTATTATTATTATCATTATTATCATTATTATTATTATTATTATTATTATTATTATTATTATTATTATTATTATTATTATTATTATTATTATTATTATTATTATTATTATTATTATTATTATTATTATTATCATCACTTACCTGGTTGACACCAGTATAACAGCCCTGTACAAGAACAGCTGACCCTGAAATGAGGGTCAATAAACTAATTTCTACAGACAATGCTGTTAATTTTGTGTTATAACAACCATTGTTACAAGGTTTCATTTGATGCCATCCATACCTGATGGCTAATTAGCATCTTTTACCCTGTGCTGAGAAAATCTCATGCCATGGCACTTCATGTCAAAGTTGATCTAATTCTGTTTCACATCATTTTTAAATAAAGTTGTTTAAATGTTTTTTTAGTAGTGGAATGCAATTAGCATCAAAAACATTCTGGTCATCTTAGCATTTTAAGTCATTTGACGATGTCCATACTTGATGACAGGTCTTCTGTCTATTCAAATTATATTATTTTAGCTTGGCCTAATTTAGTGTGGATTGATTTGGTGCTTTATGTATCATTTCAGACATGAATCAGGCACATGAACCATTGAGTCACCATGGCTCCTATCATTCCTTGTACCAAATTTGATGTCATAAATTAGGTGTCATGCATGTGAAAATGTCAGCATTTGTTGTCACCAAATTTGATGTCATAAATTAAGTGTCAATTATGTAAAAATGTCAGCATTTATTGTCACCAAATTTGATGTCATAAATTAAGTGTCATGCATGTGAAAATGTCAGCATTTATTGTCACCAAATTTGATGTCATAAATTAAGTGTCATGCATGTGAAAAATGTCAGTATTTGTTGTCACCAAATTTTATGTCATAAATTAAGTGTCATGTATGTGAAAAATGTCAGTATTTGTTGTCACCAAATTTGATGTAATAAATTGTGTCATGTATGTGAAAAATGTCAGCATTTATTGTCACCAAATTTGATGTCATAAATTAAGTGTCATGCATGTGAAAATGTCAGCATTTATTGTCACCAAATTTGATGTCATAAATTATGTGTCATGTATGTGAAAATGTTAGCATTTTTTGTCACCAAATTTGATGTCATAAATTAAGTGTCAATTATGTGAAAATGTCAGCATTTATTGTTACCAAATTTGATGTCATAAATTAAGTGTCATGCATGTGAAAATGTCAGCATTTATTGTCACTAAATTTGATGTCATAAATTAAGTGTCAATTATGTGAAAATGTCAGCATTTATTGTTACCAAATTTGATGTCATAAATTAAGTGTCAATTATGTGAAAATGTCAGCATTTATTGTCACCAAATTTGATGTCATAAATTATGTGTCATGTATTTGAAAATGTTAGCATTTTTTGTCACCAAATTTGATGTCATAAATTAAGTGTCAATTATGTGAAAATGTCAGCATTTATTGTCACCAAATTTCATGTCATAAATTAAGTGTCATGCATGTGAAAATGTCTGCATTTATTGTCACCAAATTTGATGTCATAAATTATGTGTCATGTATGTGAAAATGTTAGCATTTTTTGTCACCAAATTTGATGTCATAAATTAAGTGTCAATTATGTGAAAATGTCAGCATTTATTGTCACCAAATTTCATGTCATAAATTAAGTGTCATGCATGTGAAAATGTCAGCATTTATTGTCACCAAATTTGATGTCATAAATTATGTGTCATGTATGTGAAATTGGCAAAACTGCACTCAAAGACCAAAGTGAGGTCAGTGCTCATCAGGGAGATTCTCTTTGCTAATGTCTGATCATGCAGCTATTGCGAACTACACCGAGGATGTCCGTCAGAGATGGAAGACCATTTTGTTGATGCCTGAAAGCAGTTCAGGCTCATAATCAGCCTGAAAAAGGAAAATATCAGCACACAAAATGTCACCACTGACCCCTCCATCAAAATCAACAGTGTCACCCTGGAAGTAATCAACAACTTTACTTATCTGGGTTCAACCATCAGCAACACTCTTTCACTTGATGTGGAGCTGGAGAGAAGGCAAAGGCAGACACCATTCATGGCCTGACTAAAGATGGTGTGGGAAAACAAGTACGCTGATAGTGCAAACGAAGACTCAAGTCTACCAGACCTGCATTCTCAGCACCTTCCTATATGGAAGTGAGACCTGGAGAACCTAAATGAGGCAAGAGCATCGACACAACCCCTTCCATATATGGTGCCTACAATGCATCCTGAAAATCAGCTAGTAAGATCACATCCCACACAATGAGATCCTTCAGTATGCAATTATCCCCCAGCATGTACTTCCTGCTGAGCAAACACCACCTTCAATGTCCTACCCGATGCATGGAGGATTGAAGGCTGCCAATGGACATCATATATAGACAGCTGGCCACTGGCACCAGAAGAGTCAGCTGCTTTTCACTCCACTTCAAGAATATGCGTAAGAGGGACATGAATACATGCAGCATTTCACCCAACATCTGGGAAGTGCAGGTCAAGGACAGAGGCACCTGGAGACTGATGGTCAGCATTGGTAAAACAGTCAATGATGTGAGAGGCCAACTGGCCACAGAGAATTGTATGAGAAAGAAGAATGCAGCAGCAACCCAAGCAAGTCAGTCTTTCCAGTACACCTGCACCAACTACAGTAAGGACTGTCACTCATGTCTTAGCCTGCACAGCCACAACAGATGATGCCAAAACCACATTCCATACTCCAAAGGTTCTCCTGAGACTGAGCTGCCATTGATGAATGATTGTTGTGTTCCAATATCAAATAAATGTTTTCTGCTTACTCCATCAGACCATGCCCTATTTGTTGATGTATTTAAAAAATTAATCAAGTTTAGAGTATGGATGGGTGTAAGCAAAACCAATTTTAAGCAACTTGAAAATATACAAAGACAAGAAGCTTAAATTGTAACAGAACTTACATTTTGTACTTGCTTATATATTATATATATATGGTACTTGAGGTGCTAGGTCTGAATTTTCATACAGAGAATGTGACTGGCTACAGTAAAAACTGTACAGGAAATCCCACCAACTTGTTACAGTTTATAAAATGGTTACTCATATAACACCAGACTTTTTAAATGAAATTATATCAATGTACCCCTGTATCCCAAAGTTATCTATTGCAATGTACCCTTATGTCCCCAAGTTATCTATAGCAATGCACCCCAGTGTCCCCAAGTTATCTATAGCAATGTATCCCTGTGACCTCAAGTTATCTATATAAATGTACCCCTGTGTACCCAAGTTATCTATATCAATGTACCCCTGTGTCCCCAAGTTATCAGTAGCACTGTACCCCTGTGTCCCCAAGTTATCTATAGCAATGTACCCCTATGTCCCCAAGTTATCTATAGCAATGTACCCCTATGTACCCAAGTTATCTATAGCAATGTACCCGTGTCACCAAGTTATCAATAGCAATGTACCCCTGTGTCCCCAAGTTATCTATAGCAATGTACCCCTGTGTACCCAAGTTATCTATATCAATGTACCCCTGTGTCCCCAAGTTATATATAGCAATGCATCCCTATATCCCTGAACCCCGATACTGCTCTGGTGGCCTAGCGCTTAAAGCATCTTCCTTTGAACACCAGCTGAGTCACACCAAACACTTAAAAATGTTAGTAACAGTTGCCTCAATAGGTGCTCATTTAGTGTTAGGACTGGTTGGCCTGGTGTGAGGATCCAAATCACACACACCCCAGTCCCCTATACCAATGTACACATATGTCCCCTATAACAATATATTCTTATATCCCCTAGTTCCCTATAGACATGTATACTTATGTTCAAAAATTGATAAAGTGAAGTTAACTTCACATTTCTTCAAGAAAAATATCTGAATGTTATTGACTAATGATAGAGTAACAGAAAATAGAACATGGTTTTATTGTTTTAGCTGATGAGGAAAGAAAAATTGTTACTAGGATGCAGCAAAGGACATACAAATTTAAACTATCTAAATTAAGAATTTAACACAATAGAACTACAAAACAAGGATGTCAAAATTTATATCAACTTAAATTTTCATATCTGAATATCTATTTGGATAGTCCTCTAATATATCTCCTAAATTTCATTCACTAGCAAAAACTGCATCCTGTTGTATCACCAACCAACTAATTATCAGTTTTCATACATTCAACCAATTGCTCAGTATAATAAGTAAAAGTGACTCATTGATTTCAATAGTATCACACAATTATAATTTTAATAGAAAATTACAACAAGAGTTAAAATGTTACACCTTTAGCTCAACCAAAACAAAACTAATAGCTGTTAACAACATATGTGAAAATTCAAATTGCCCCCTCAAAAAAAATCAATTAAAAAAATTGCAAAGCAAAGGATTTTAAAAATTATGTCAACTTCACTCTTTCAAGCTGATGATTATTCATTTGGAAAGACATCTGATATGTTGTATAATTAAAGTGAAAGAACAAATGTGGCATCCTGTTATATATCCAACCAATCAATGATCAATAAAATAAGACTGGTTCTTTGGTGTCTCACAATAAGATGAAGACTAGACCACAATGTCATTTGACCTTACTGACAGATGAGGTGATTACTGTGGGACTAGTTGCTCTATGAGGACTTATTCTTATGAGGATTTATTCCAAACAGAAGAGACAAATGGATGGACAGATGTGAGGAATTTTATACAATCTACAGCTCAACCAACAAAGCTCTTTTTGTAACTAAACCTCTGGATACAGTGCATGTCAGATTGTACTGTAATGCAATAACACTAAAGCAGATGTGACACCCTGTCAAAACTACACAATAAGCCAACAGCCAAATGTTTAATTTTTTTTTAATTTGTACAAGATTTTACCATAAAAATTAATTTTGTTGGTTTCAAATTCATCTCCACCATGATTTATGCCTCCCAAAACAATGATGTACTCAATGTAGTCAGGCAAATAAATTCTGAATTTCTGTTGCAATAGATAATGGATTATAGCCTTGAACCTTTCAAAAACTTTATTTTGAAAAATTATGAAAAAAGATGAAATTTCATGCCAAAAAACAATATTCCTCTTTCTAAAGAACATGAAATAATTTCCCTTGAGCCTCTTAACCTGTCAAGCTCATTAAATTTGACACAAATTTTTCTTTAATTTGGACACCACATGAAACAATATTCCTCTCAGATCTGCATCCTGCAGATAATGTTTAACTTTAAAAACTGTTGAAAATTATCATAATTCATTTCATTCCAGGTGATTCTGCTATACCACTATGGCAACAGGTCTAAAATTTCCATCTCAACTCAATTTTCCAACTTGCCGTTACTCCCTGTGGACTAAGATATGTCCATCAATCAGGATTGTTCTTACTCACTAAATATTGATTTTCAAATAAAACCTTACCATCTAATTTTTCTATTGATTTTTTTTTTCAGGGTTATAGCTCAAAACCTGAAACCCAGAGTTATTCTCCTGAGATTACCAAATATGAAGGTGCTGGAGTGAATACAATTTGTTTTTTGTTGTTTTTGTTATCTAGGATTGATGACAATTTGTGTTTTTTGTTGTGGAAAATGTACTGGAGTAATGACAATTTATTTTCTGTGGGAAATGTACTTGAGTGATAACAATTTATGTTTTTTTGGAGGGTGGAAAATGTACTGGAGTAATAACAATTTTTTTTATTGAGGGAAATGCATGGGAGTGATGACTATTTGTGTTTTGTTGTGGAAAATGTATTGTCAGAGAATTCCAGTCTATCTACATAATATAAATCAATGCCTTCTAACATCTTTAAAATACAATCTTTTCCTTCCTATTGAATAAACATAATCATAACATGTTTAACAATATAATATTCACATATGTATCTATGTAGGTATACATACATACATACATACATACATACATACATACATACATACATACATACATACATACATACATACATACATACATACATACATACATACATACATACATACATACATACATACATACATACATACATACATACATACATACATACATACATACATACATACATACATACATACATACATACATACATACATACATACATACATACATACATACATACAGTCAAGAAGTGGTGATAGTGTGTGATCTCCCCAGTTCCTTATGGTTGTTGGTTATCATTATGTAGGAGTTGATCAACCATGGTATTATTACCAGATCGAGTAAACAATAAAATAAAATATGAAATTAAAGGACAAAATAACAGAGATCTGAGCAGATATACAGAATAGAATAAAACAATCCCCTGTACATACAATGTAACAAAATTACATAAAGTATAAGATCAAACAGGACATGTGAATGATTCATTTTCTGTAAGAAATAGAGTCACAACATTATGTAAAATTAATTGGCCATTCTGATATACTGATAAAACAAATTTCATCACATGATCATGTTACTGATTGAACCCAAATTGCAAGCCTGGGAGCACTAATTCACCTGGTGCTTCCAGTCATTTCCAAAACACAGCTATTGATTGGTCAGCATTTCAGTGTTTCCTTCCTACTCACTCACTTCTTCTAACCTCTTTGAGTCATCAGCCATCTTGGATCAGACTATACTCTTTCCTTTGTATGGAGCTTTTCCTTCAAAATAAGGATATAATATATAATTATATCAGTTGACACCTATCCCTCTATTCTCAGCGGAAGAGAATTCACAACTTCATTACACATAAATTAATGGTTGTTCTGAAATCTGTACCAACTCTGCATTAAATGTTGTTCTGAATTCTGTGCCAACTCTGTATGAAAAAGTAGTTAATCTGAAATCTGTACCAACTCTGCATGAAAAAGTAGTTAATCTGAAATCTGTACCAACTCTGCATGAAAAAGTGGTTTTTCTGAACTTCTTAAAAGAAGGTATGTCAGTCTCAAACATGGCAAGCAAATATAATCATGCCATGGCAAGCAAATATGATCATATCATGGCAGGCAAATATGATCATATCATGGCAGGCAAATATGATCATATCATGGCAGGCAAATATGATCATATCATGGCAGGCAAATATGATCATATCATGGCAAGCAAATATGATCATATCATGGCAGGAAAATATGATCATATCATGGCAGGCAAATATGATCATATCATGGCAGGCAAATATGATCCTGCCACCACAATTCAAAAGTAAGAAATTGACAAGCCATTAATCGAGTGCTCCCTTAAATGGTAAAGTGACAAGCCAAATGTGTGATAGAATTTTATACAAGACTGAAAAACATTAATCGAGTGCTCCCTTAAATGGTAAAGTGACAAGCCAAATGTGTGATAGAATTTTATACAAGACTGAAAAAGCATTAGACTTATAGATAAGAATATGAACTGCAAGCATGTGACTATTGTTCGAAAGAAGTCGCAAGAAAAAAGTTCTTAGCATCCTGTTGCATAGGGGGAGGATTCTCGTTCAAAGGAAATATTTTTAGTTTTTACTTTTATTATACCGTGACAAATATAAATAATTTTGTAATGGATGTACACTCATACAAAATACATTCATGCCACAGGATATACCAAAACATGTACAGTACTTTATTGTTGATTTAAGAGAATTTTAAGATGAGTTTTGGCTTTATGCAAATCTAGGTTTACACACACCTATTTAGAACCTAACTGTTGTATAAGATGTGAGACTACTATACTTGGCAATGATGGTTTCAAATTAATGAGTATTTTTCAGGAATTTTAAGCCACCATAATTGACACAGTATATAGAACATGCCAATATTTGTATAATATTTTAAGTATTTGTAATCTATTCAAGAAATGGGTGACTTCAAAGGTTTAAAGGTGTACTAAGTTTTTGCAAAAAACAAGACCTCACTTTGTTGGGTGGGATATACACAGCAGATCCAAATATTGATCAAAATAAAAATGATATAAAAATAACAAATCTACTTGCTTATAAGCTGAGCCTGAATTTGTCCAGTTTGTTAATCAGTAGAACAAATAACATCAACCTCAGATAAGGGTCTATGTTGTCGGACTTCTAAGTAAATCTCTCTTGCCAGAGAATGTTGTTATTAAATCTTTTGGAAATCCAGTAGACTACATTCCCTATCAATACCTCCATGACCTTTGATTTTTAAATATTTATCATGTGGTTTACCTGGAGATCCCTGATGTCCAGTAGATGGCATGGATGTCACAATGCAAAAGCTAATTTTCCTAACACCTGGAATAAGGACATTTTGCAAGAGTGTTTTAGAGACCAAGGTCAGGGTGCCATGCTAATTTGTACAGCACACTATCATGCTGTTTGTAGTGTAAAGCTCAAGATAAAATTTACAGTCAATAACAGAAAGCATAAGATACAAATTAACTCTTGAGTATTAGATCAAATTTCGAACATGATCTTGACTCTAAAGTCACTTGCCCAGGTGAATGGAAAAAAGTGACTTGCACAAAGGTACACTACAGTAGCTAACCAGGGCTGATATGGTGGTATGATCTGAATCTACATTGATCAGGTCACATGATCTGACCTCACAACAATCTTATGATATAATCAGATCTTATATTGATCAGGTCACATGATCTGACCCCACAGCAATCTTATGATATGATTGGATCTTACATTGATCAGATCAAAAATGATCTGACCTCACAGCAATCTCATGGTATTATCTGAACCCACAACCATCTGTTTGCAAGTTAGGCACTCTAACCAATAAGTAGTCAATAAATTATTCCCCAAACCTATACTGATATAGATGTACAATTATGGGTTGATATCAAATGGAATAACTCCATCTCCTGTCACCATTTCAAATTTCACAGCTACATACAACTGTTCCATGCCATGGTGAAATGGCACTTTAGACCACAAGGCCATGCAGCCCTGACTTTCAAGTACACATGGGAAGTAAGCAGCTATATATAATAGGTTCTTAATATTTCAAATTACCTGTTGAAATGGATTTGTCATTTAGTTGACTTAATGAATAATTTGATAGAAACAGAAAATATAATTGGGGATGATATTTGTCAATTTTATGTAAGGTTGTCCAAAACACAGGATTTGAACCAGACATATTCAGTACATGTCACAGAAAGTGCACTCAACCCAACCATAACACATGGGCCATGAAAGTACCAGTAAATGCCTAAAATGTATTCTAACAGATTTGTTTGCACAAATTTTACAATTTAATGAACAGGTTATTTCATACCCACAACCATCCATCAGTGTCAGGTGCAGGTTTGTGCCACTGCATCTCACTGATTATGGTTTAGAATTAACTCAGTGACTTGTGTTGGTGAAATTGGATCCAAGACTTAAAAATTTAGGTCTAGAAATTAGGAATATTATTGAATGAAAATGAATTATAACTTAAAACTAACCTATCCTGTAAATGCCTTAAGAAGCTATGAACTTTGTTGCTGAAACACAAGAGTTATCAACCCATGTGCAAATTTAATTAGCAATCTAACTATGACTTGATGATAGGGCCAGTTTAAATGACCTGACTTAAAAGTTGATTTGCTGAACATGTTGGTCCATACATCAGTCTGTCTGGAGACAAACATCTGTGCCTGCTGTAACTCAAGTATTTGCAATTATGGAAATAAAAATTTAAATACATTTTCCATTATCTGTTTGGCCTGTCCTTACCAGTATTTTCTCCAAGGACTGGGCCACTAGGAAAGCTAATTAGGTTCATTGTCAGTTGGGGTCATTCTGGTTTATATGACTTCAATATGTTATAATCTGCCAAGTCCCAATTGTCAGCAAAACATCACATTTCAGCCAAAAAACCCTGTCAGACAACAAGGCCATATCAGACAAGACCCTGTTAGACCACAAAGCCCTGTAAGACAACAGGATCCTGTCAGACAACAAGACCCTGTCAAACAACAAGGCCCTATCAGACAAGACCCTGTTAGACCACAAGGCCCTGTCAGACAACAGGATCCTGTCAGACAACAAGGCCCTGTCAGACAAGTCACATGTCAGACAACAAAACCCTGTCAGTCAACAAGACCCTGTCAAACAACAAGACCCTATAAAATAACATGCACATTAATTTACATCAGTTTTATTTGTGATGGAAAATAGGAAAAAACATTCCAAACTGCATTTTTATTTTCTCTCAATACATCTTTGTAAGTCTGCTTTGCAAATGGAGCTAATTAGTCCATCGTTAAAAATGGGCAACAAAATCATGAAGGAATCTTATCAATTACCATACAGAACCAATGACATCTAAGGAGTCCTACTGTACATGATAATAATGACCTCTAAGGAGCCCTACTGTACATGATAATAATGACCTCTAAGGAGCCCTACTCTACATGATAATAATGACATCTAAGGAGCCCTACTGTACATGATAATAATGACCTCTAAGGAGCCCTACTATACATGATAATAATGACCTCTAAGGAGCCCTACTGTACATGATAATAATGAATTCTAAGGAGCCCTACTGTACATGATAATAATGACCTCTAAGGAGCCCTACTGTACATGATAATAATGACCTCTAAGGAGCCCTACTCTACATGATAATAATGACCTCTAAGGAGCCCTACTCTACATGATAATAATGACATCTAAGGAGCCCTACTGTACATGATAATAATGACCTCTAAGGAGCCCTACTGTACATGATAATAATGACCTCTAAGGAGCCCTACTGTACATGATAATAATGACCTCTAAGGAGCACTACTGTACATGATAATAATGACCTCTAAGGAGCACTACTGTACATGATAATAATGACCTCTAAGGAGCCCTACTCTACATGATAATAATGACCTCTAAGGAGCCCTACTCTACATGATAATAATGACTTCTAAGGAGCCCTACTGTACATGATAATAATGACCTCTAAGGAGCCCTACTGTACATGATAATAATGATAACAATGTTCAGATTTTATTGATGCAAAAATGCTCTAGCATGCTCTACTATCAAAGTGTGTCTGAATTCAGATTCATCATTCTTTAATGAACTGATATTTCTAACAAATCAACCATTATTTCATTTCATCCATTTGCTGCTACATATTACTGCATAAATTGTTCAGGGGCACATGAAAAGATTCATGGATTTATTTCAAAATTGCTTAAAGGCAATATAACCTACATGTAACATAGAGGCAAAACAATCTACTTGTAACAAAGAGGCAATATAAACTACATGTAACATACAGGCAATACAATCTACATGTAACAAAGAGGCAATATATCCTACATGTAACATAGAGGCAATATAATCTACATTTAATAAATAGCCAATAAAATCTACAAATCACAAAGAAGCAATATAATCTACATGTTACAAAGAGGCTATACAATCTACAGCTCACATAGTGGCAATATAACCTACATGTTACAAAGAGACTATACAATCTACAGCTCACATAGTGGCAATATAATATACATGTTACAAAGAGGCAATATAATATATAAATCACATAGTGGCAATAAAATCAATATATAACAAAGAGGCAATAGAATCTACATGTTACAAAGGTGCAATATAATCTACAAGTAATATAATCTACAAGTAACATTCAGGCAGTATAATCTACAAGTAACATAGAGGCAAAACAATCTACTTGTAACAAAGAGGCAAAATAAACTACATGTAACATACTGGCAATAAAATCTACAGACATCTACATACAGGCATTACAGTATACATGTGACATACAGGCAATACAGTATACATGTGACATACAGGCAATACATTATACATGTGACATACAGGCAATACAGTATATATGTGACATACAGGCAATACAGTATACATGTGACATACATGCAATATTAGATAGCATGATGGATAAAAGACCATGACATAAGCACTTTTAGATTGAAAATGTTTTGAAATCAGGTGGTAAAGCAGGATTTTGCCTGGTAACATATCCCAACTGATATCAATATATTGTATCATGTATTAATATTCTATATTATCCATCTATTAAGTGTTAAAAATGTTACAATGATTATGGGATGCAAAACTTTGAAACAATCAACTTTCTGAATATATTTTCAGAGGAAAACATCATCTCTTTTAGCAAACTTCCAATATTCATGATGACGCTCTTGTTATTTCTGTTTTGCTATTGTGTATGTTGAATAGTTTTTATTGTGTATGTTGAATAGTTGTTATTATGTATGTTGAATAGTTGGTATTGTGTATGCTGAATAGTTGTTATCATGTATGTTGAATAGTTGTTTTTGTGCATGCTGAATAGTTGTTATTGTGTATGTTAAATAGTTGTTATTATGTATGTTGAATAGTTGTTATTGTGTATGTTGAATAGTTGTTAATGTGTATGTTGAATAGTTGGTATTGTGTATGCTGAATAGTTGTTATCATGTATGTTGAATAGTTGTTTTTGTGTATGCTGAATAGTTGTTATTGTGTATGTTGAATCGTTGTTCATTCTTTCATGAGACTGATCCCTACGAAAAGTCTAAGGAATTAGTAGATTACAGTTCATAACCAGTGATTACTTATCCACTGATAATAACATCTGATACATAAGATTTTCAACAGATAAAAAAGGCTTGAAATCAGAAATCTTCCACATCATTATATTCAAAAAGTCATAAGTTTATGGTAAGACATATTTCAAAGGGGTCTAACATTTTCTACACACTGCTATAATGGCTAAATCAAGGAGGGGATGACTAAAACTTGGGATGATTACAAAAAGAAGTATTTAGTTGAATCAAAGGTATTGTTTTAACCTAAATAAGTTTCTATTAATTTTATGATTGCTGTTTCTATAATAAAAAGAAATGACACTAATCCAATATGTATTGAAAGCTATTTCATTAAAACATGTATTGAAAAACATTGAAACATTAGAAACTGAAATTCTATTTTACATGGAAATAAAACTATCTTGTAAAAGAAAATGCTTGCACTCATCCATCATTCTATCCCAACCTACTCCCTCTAATGCTGGAGATTGGGATGATCTTTTACTTGTTACAGTGTTTGGTGGTTATCTAGGACTGATTTACCATGGTGTTAATGCCTTCATTGATGAAATAATAAACATTAAATATGAAATTAATTCAGATTTAAAAAGAGAAATAGAATATAACATGATTCCCGATATGTAAAATATAACAATTTAATCAATTAACAAAATGAAATTGAACATAGCAATTGCATGTTACACCTTCACTTAGAAAAAGAGTTGCTAAATTTATGTGAAATTTAATTATGGTAGTCATTTTGTTATATCAACAGAACAAATTTCATCACATGATCAAGAGACTTATCACCTGGTTGCTTCCAGTCTTTTCCAAATCATTGTTTATGATTGGTCAGAAGTGTCATATTTCCTTTCCTTCTCTCTCTTCCAACTTTTTACAGTCATTGAGCAAAACTTGAATATCTTCCATCTTTTCCATTATGTACAACAAGAATAGAGCTATTTTTTCATTCAAATAAATATAATACCAAATCTAATTACATGTCAGTTTTTTTTCTTCTCCTGGGATTAAACAATATACTCACTTTTTTCATCAGGTATTATCTATTAAAATTCAACATAACTTAAATATGGTCAGTCTGCAAACTAATATACACTCCCTACCATCATCAATTATTGCTTTGTTAGCTGCTACTCAAATTCATCTGGACATAATTAGACTTTTCTGATATCTATTACTGTGGGCTGTACATTACTAATTTAATGTATTCCTAATGCTAACACAATATAAGTTGAAGGGAATCCACAACTTAATTACATTTATGAAATAATGGACTTCACTCCTTATCTCAATCATGTACTTTACTAATTAGTTATTCACTGACATACATTTCCAGACAGAAAAATCATGTACTTTACTAATTAGTGATTCATTGACATACATTTCCTGACACAGAAAAATCAATTCTAATCATACATGATACAAATCATTTAGGACAGATAATTTACTTCTTACAATTCATATTAGAAACAAATGCATGAAATAATAGGATACATGATTCCTATCATATTTAAGATAAATAAATTCAGTCTCACCATTCATAACAGAGAATGCATGAGATTCCCTCAATATATGATTCAAGTGACATTCAAGTCAAATTAAATCTCACAATTGATATAAGAGTAATGCATGAAAATCCTTACACTGCATGATTTTTGAACTCAATGAAAATGAATTTAAAAAAATGCATTCAGCAAATTATGAAAATTTATATCAATGAACATACACTGTATGTAATTGAGACTAACTTTGTGCTTTATTCGAGACTCTCTATGAAGTCAATGTACCCTTTCATGTCCATCACTCTCTGACACTTGTCTCATAGACAATTTAACAAGAAAAGCAATTGTTCACTAATTCTCAGAGCTAAATTCTGGCTTGCTCCAGAAACTTGGACTAATTTCACTGGGGGAATATGAATATCTTCAAAGCCTGGATTCTAACTGGGAACTCATACCCATTCATTTAGCTTAACCAAACAGGATTTCTTTCTCTAACTGGTGAAATCTGTATCACTCCTAATGAACTCAGAATAATCCTCTATACCCTGCCTTTGTGAAGAAATATTCTAGAAAATGTCATTTTTGAACACTTGTTTCAAATAACCCAAGTTTACCCAAAATTTGCTCTGGATAACATTCTTGTTGTTTTCCACTGTTAATCTTATATTAAGATTGGCATCTTCCATCTGTCTAACCATTACTGAATGGACTACAATTAAAACTCATGCCCAAACAGAGCAGGTCCCATCCATGCAGTCAATGACCATACATCAAACTTATTGTTGTATGTCACACTGACCATGACAGAATGTACTGTGAAATTGTCTCTGCCAAATTTTGCAACATTGCATAGGCTCTCTTGAAGAGTAAAATCTTGGAATTTTCCTCTTCAAATATTTGGAGATGTAATGTGAGTTACCTTCTATATACACCTTCACCTCAGACTCCCAGACCATACTTAAACATGTGGCCTCTACATTCTTGCTACCCTAAATATACCACATCTGGTACTGCTGAAGAATTATTGACCATCTCATTAACTGTCCATTTATCAACTTAGCTTGGTCTAAAAAAGCATGTAGATCGTGGTCACTTTCCAAAATGAACTTTAGTCCAGATTGGAATCAAGATATTCCAAATATAATTGCTGAGCATTCTTTCTCAGAGACTGAATAACTGTGGTCAACAACTTCTACTACCACATGCAACCAGAAAAAAAATTCATCATACTCTTAGAATAGCACTGCATCTAAATCTCTGTCAGAACTATCATTATGTAAGTCAAAGTCCTTTGTCATGTCTGGTAATTTTAGAACAGCATTTGATATCAACCTGTATTTTGATGTTTGAAATGCATATTCACAAGCATCTGTCCAAATAACCTTCACTGGAGCCTTCAAGTTGGTCAATGTTGCTGTCACTAATAGGAAGTTGTCTACTATTCCACTGCACATCAGGTGATACAAGGTGTTAGACAGGTGTCTAATGGACAGTAGCCAGTTTACCTTGTCTATTACCTGGCTCACAACTTCATCACATCAACTCTTGACCAAATTCCTAACAATACCGCAGGGACTGTAACTGAGTTAATGTTTTTTTTAATGCAACTGTCTCTGGTATTGGATGGTGTTATCAACTGTCATTGATACATAATTATTTCCACTCTCTAGTGCCAGCTTTACTGTGTTATATATATATTTGTTTTAACTGTTTGTTTGTTAGGTTTTTTTAAACAAATATTTTGTTACATGCTACTGTTGTGTAACATTGTATACTTAACTTGACATTGTCTAAAATAGTGTTTATTTCTGCTTAACCTGATTGACTTTTCCCTTTTTTTTCATTTTATGTAAACAACTAATAATAACTTCAATTTTCTCTATGTGTATGAACTTAATATCAGGATTTTTATTCATGTAAACAAGAAGGAGTAAATATGTTCATTTGGGTCAGGGTTTTGGGATTTCCTAAGTGACTTTTGTAAATAAATAAAGCTCATTAGAATTTTTTAAAAGATATTTTTTCCATTAGGTAATGTTTTATTTTTAGAAAATGTTAATTGTGACCTGCTGTCAAGTAGAGAACTATATAATGTTGTGATTTTGAGGACTTCATCATTCATGCTTTAACATCTAGTACCTTTAAGTTGTAATATATATTTTTACCAGTTTGGGCTGAATTTTATTTCATTCAAATTATTAAAATCAAGTGATTATTTTCTCTGAAACTTCAAAAGTGCTCTGATAAATTCTTGGATAAAGACATTCAATGGACTTAATAATATATTCAAACATGGATTTATATTACTGTGATTCAACAAAAGACTGTCAACACATCAGCACTTAATAAGCTATAACAGATATGTCATTATCTTCATTTTTAGATCTTGAACCATGTACTGAGTTTTATACATATCTTTAATTTGTAGAGTTGACTAGATGAAACATGGCATGTGATGTCTGTATTAATGCACACATAAAGTGTGATTACCTTGCTATGACTTGCTGAAATATCCAGATATTGTATTTATTGGTACAGTTACATGGGTTTGGAGTTTTTGCTAATTTGTTTGCTTTAAAAATGTTTTTGTCAACAGCAAAACAAAATTATATTTTATGCCATCCTAAAGAAATGGAAAATATGGTAATGTGTACAGATTTAAATAGCAAGTTGGAAAATAGAGAATGTGTACAGAGTTAAATAACAATATAGAAAATATGGTACTGTGTACAGATTTAAATAGCAAGTTGGAAAATATGGTACTGTGTACAGATTTAAATAGCAAGTTGGAAACTAGGGACTGTGTACAGATTTAAATAACAAGTTGGAAAATATGGTACTGTGTACAGATTTAAATAGCAAGTTGGAAACTAGGGACTGTGTACAGATTTCAATAACAAGTTGGAAAATAGGTACTGTGTACAGATTTAAATAACAAGTTGGAAAATAGGTACTGTGTACAGATTTAAATAACAAGTTGGAAAATAGGTACTGTGTACAGATTTAAATAACAAGTTGGAAAATAGGTACTGTGTACAGATTTAAATAACAAGTTGGAAAATAGGTACTGTGTACAGATTTAAATAGCAAGTTGGAAAATAGGTACTGTGTACAGATTTAAATAACAAGTTGGAAAATAGGTACTGTGTACAGATTTAAATAACAAGTTGGAAAATAGGTACTGTGTACAGATTTAAATAGCAAGTTGGAAAATAGGTACTGTGTACAGATTTAAATAACAAGTTGGAAAATAGGTACTGTGTACAGATTTAAATAGCAAGTTGGAAAATAGGTACTGTGTACAGATTTAAATAACAAGTTGGAAAATAGGTACTGTGTACAGATTTAAATAACAAGTTGGAAAATAGGTACTGTGTACAGATTTAAATAGCAAGTTGGAAAATAGGTACTGTGTACAGATTTAAATAACAAGTTGGAAAATAGATACTGTGTACAGATTTAAATAACAAGTTGGAAAATAGGGACTGTGTACCATATAGCAGAGCATGCATTGTTTTGAATGACTTATCAAAACCAAAACAAATTTCCTTCATAAAAATATTTTTTGTGAATCTGATAATACTTTAATACATTTTTTTTGTAAATCTAATATTTTCTACTTGCTACTTGCTTCTAAATTTAAATCCACATAATTCCCATTACAAATAATTGCTACTGTTAGTGTTAAAAAAATTCCATTGTGCCTCTCAAATTTTAGAAAAAGTTTCCAGCTCTGCACATAAATTCTAGTCCTTGTTCCCTGTGGATTTGTTTTTCTTCAAAATCCATGTAATTAAAAGAAATGCCTCCACAAAACAGTTCCATGAACTGTTTAACCATTTCCATACTGCTTAATTTTTTTATGTAAAATTTATTTCCAGAACTCCATTGAATTCTGGTTTCAATACAAGCAGAAATACATGCAAATCAATAAAGATGTGCACATATTTTATACATGGGATATCGCTTGCTGAATTTTAATAGCACATTCATGTAATTGTTCCTGAAACACAATTTGAACATGAATAATCAATATTTTATTATTTTAAAAAATGTCAAGAAAAAAACTCCTAACCTTAAAGCAGCTATTGTAAATACAATATTCTTTCATCTTAAAATAAGCATCATACACCTCAGTAAAGCCTTCCATAGTGTACACTTCAATAAAACCTTCCATAGTGTACACCTCAATAAAACCTTCCATAGTGTACACCTCAATAAAACCTTCCATAGTGTACACTTCAATAAAACCTTCCATAGTGTATACTTCAATAAAACCTTCCATAGTGTACACTTCAATAAAACCTTCCATAGTGTACACCTCAATAAAACCTTCCATAGTGTACACCTCAATAAAAACCTTCCATAATGTACACCTCAATAAAACCTTCCACAGTGTATACCTCAATAAAACCTCCCATGGAGTACACCTCAATAAACAAGTAAGATTCTGCTAAATGATACAATGCACAGAGCCCATTTTCTTACCTAAAACACAAATTACAGAGCCCAAAGTCTTATATATAAGACAACTGTCCATTAAGAAACAACATTATGTGGCCCCCTACATTATTTTTTACCAACAGGTTTTGCAGGCTACATAATCATGTAAAATAATTATATTTGTAAAAGAAAACAAAAGAAAAGGTTTGAAAATATTTTGAGCTTTATCCAATTCAGCAAAATAATTACTGAAAATATCACACAAGGACTGTGAATGTCATGCAGAGAAATTTATCCCACTTAGCTAAGAATGAGGACAGCAAAGAATCAAGGACTTGATTTGGCATGTGTGGCAGCAGAGAGAAGACACTGTTCCTTTTCAAATTCTCTCTAATAGAGATTCAGCTTGACAGTAATCTGATTAGTAAACCCTGTTGAAATGCTAAAGCAATAAAAGCATGGGACACATTCTGTAGCACTTGTAATTACATCTGCATGGTCATTTGTTTGTGGCACTTGCATGACTCAACTCCTTTATCCTTGGAGAGCTATGAATTTTCATAGCATGTTGTACACATGAAGAAATTAACTTTCACCTGTTTATTGGAAATTTGTAGCTCTGACTGTTGCCATTTATTTTTATTCCTAGGAGAGAAAATGCTTGCTTAAGTCATAAACCAAGAACCAGTTTTCATTCTGTGCTAGCTCATGGGGATTCACACTGCCTCCATCTGAATAAAAATTGACAACATTTTATATTGTTTTTTTTTAGGCAGTAAAAGCAGAGGTAAGCTTATAGAGAAATGTTTAACCATCACAAGAACATTTTACTGATGTGACAAAAATAAAAACCATCATGAAAAATATAACTACTTAAAATGTAATATATTTGAGCAACTTTGCTGGTTTGCCATCACAAATATTTTTACCTTCCCTGTATGATTCAACCTGCTCTGTATGTGTGTGTGTGTGTGTGATTTTGATTTATAACAATTCTGCAGTCATATCACTATGATATCTGTAATGTGGCAGTGATGTATGTCTAGAACTTGGGTATCATGCCACAGACATGTAGTATAATGTCCCACTCAGTCAGACTATCCTGACACCAGGCCATCCAGTCCTAACACTAACCTCTTGATGCTGAGCATCTAGTGAGGCAGCTGTTAGCACAATTTTTTATACATCTTTGCTATGACTCAGCTGCAATTTGACCCCCCCCCTCTCTCTCTCTCTCTCTCTCTCTCTCTCTCTCTCTCTCTCTCTCTCTCTCTCTCTCTCTCTATATATATATATATATATATATATATATATATATATATATATATATATATA
>JAEAOA010001044.1:0-15000 GCA_016746295.1 Potamilus streckersoni | reverse complement strand
ACCATCAAGAATAGATCTAAGCTCTCTATCATAACGAATAGGACCAAATTCTTTAGAAAGACCATAGAAAAGCTATGCAACTTTTTTTATTTAAAAAAATGACTTAAAAGAATTCGAGATTCTGAGGGTTGTCTGGACCTTTGTACAATATGAAATAAAATAGGATTTTCGTTGAGATGCACCGTTCTCGCCAACCTGCTCCACAATTGGCTTTGCAACTGCATTTAATACAAACTTAGAAAATACGGGACAACATTTTTGATATACTCTAGCCTATGTTAACCATTACCATGTGTTTTCGTTGGGGATTTTTTATTTTAAAAAGTGAATTACCACCCACAACATATTCATATATGCATATTTTTAACAGTACTAATATTATGCTCCGTATTTTATTCACCATTACGTTGTGTGTTTAACAAATTCCAACAAAGAAAAAAATAGTCGACATCTTCTTTATAGTATTTCAGTTTCTGTCACTTCTTCATAGTATCGATTTTCAAGAAGAATGTATTTTTAAATTACATAATTCAAAACACGTATTCAAAATAAAACATTTAAATACTCTTTTAAACAAACAAAATAAACACAGCACCAAAAGAGAAAACGGATGAAAAAACAAAGCAGAAATAAAAATAATAACAGAGTAAGTTTGTAACGCAAACTTCCACCAACTATAAGAATTGAATCGTGTGTATATATAGTATGTAAGCTCTATGTACTTTTGAAGGAAGCATTTATTCAAGGAATAGTATCTTTCTACAACTGGACGCAAACTAGGCAACAGAAAGAAGCAAAACCAACAAGTTTTGTAAACCATCAAAACCAATTTAGTTATCACAGTTATAAATAAAAATGTGAGAGGAATTTGCAATATCATGAAGTGAATCCAAACTAATCCTTATCAAGGTCTATGAAAGTCCTAAATTAATGAAAAGTTCCTTATAAATTTCAAAGCTGGAAAGATACTGATCCTCCAAGAACCGTAACGTAGTCAAGGTGGCGTTGTCACGGATTCCTTCACACAAAATTATAACAGTTCCAGAATAATATTACAGTCCAAAAACAATGAGCACTTTCTACTTTCACTGAATAGTTCAAATTGATGTTGTTTTTTTCCGATCGAATAATTATCTAAATACAATATAAAACAAGTCTGCAGACCTACAACAAGAACACATGGAATGTGGATGACTCCCAAAACGGAATAAAACTGATTGCTCATTTCTCTAATTATATACAGTCTTTTACTACTGTACTTCGCAATAGACCCCACGTGACAGAATACACTTTCCTTTACTTCGAATTGGCCTATCCATGTGACCTAGTCAAACCGATCGGAAGTTACTGATTCCCTTAAAAAGCGTCAAAGTCATATCAGCCAACGGGAAATTAAGAAAAAGGCACCATTTGTCCCATTATTAGGATTATTATTAATAATTGTAGACACATCCGTAAGCATACACTAATAGTTCCTGTGCATTATTATGCTCTTAACAGAGTCAGGTCACGTAGGCCAAACTAATCAAAGATATTTTGTACAATTTACAGCCATGTTCAACAAATTATAAAAATTAGATAAAATCATGTTCCAGAAGTTACAACAAATGTAGATATACATACCAGTATCAAAAACAGCAGCAATAATTCTATACATATAGTTCTTTTATGCAATCATAGAAATACACGTACGTATGAGAGTATCTTCGGACATTTTAATAGTTAAATTTAATCTGTTTTAGAGCATTGTTATAGGTGCAGAACAACAACAATAACAACAACATAAATTAAATAGATTACAGTATGCAAGTGCCTCCAAACCGAAAAAAGTTACCATTTGGTCTCGACAGGCTATTACAACTTTTTATCATTTATATTATGAATAAATCACCTTTAAGGTGTACACATATCATTAAATACTGTTGGTTATTTAGGGTAAATTCAAATTCAAGGGTTTAATCCTACTCAAATTACTTTTCCTCTTTCAGCAGTTTTCCACTTATTTCTATTCGATGAGAGAGAGAGAGAGAGAGAGAGAGAGAGAGAGAGAGAGAGAGAGAGAGAGAGAGAGAGAGAGAGAGAGAGAGAGAGAGAGAGAGAGAGAGAGAGATTTCTTTGACATGTTTAATTCATTTATAGTACGGGTATTATTCATATTTCGTCTTGTCAGTTTATGTCAACAATGACTAGTAACAAGAACAATGCAATGTTATTATTTTGTATCATCCGGGCGATGCATACGAAATATTTCTGATGTTCATTCCCCGACATATGTTTTAAACAACCTAGAGTTGAGACATCCAATCCCTCAGACCTATTGGTAAAAAACATTTGACCCCTCACAGTGAGTAAACCAGCATCTTCAATGAAAAAGATCAATACAAAACAACAAACAACACATATGAGGAGTATTAATGAAGGAAACTTAAAAGCAGGAAAGCAAGAGCAAAATTAAATAACAAAAACAGAAACAAACATAAAGCAAAAAACAATACGAAATAAGTAAAAATAACAACAATCACAGTAAAGCTTAATATTTTTTGTTTTGTTGGTTTTCCAAACATATCTTATTGTCTGAAAGAGTAAAAAGATTGTCTGGAAGGGTAAAAAGATTGGAAGCAAGTTTTAAAAGTACAAATTCCTCTTCATTATAAACATAAATAATTAATAAGCATTCATGTAGGAGTTTAGGAGAAAAATAAAGACAGTTGACGTACAATGAAATGAGATGGATGTTCGAAGGATACGTGCGGAGGGTGTCTGATATAATCCGGTATGTAAATGTTTAACTTTGTCATAATGGAAACAGTGCCGTTTTAAAAAGTTTGGGGACCCTAAGAACAATCTCAAACCTTAAAAGTTACCAGAATTGCACCCCAGTCTCTCAGTCTCAGATACAGAGGTTTGCATTGCATTATATGTGCATGTGTGTCATTTTGCTAACTTTATTAATATAGTACTAAACTGCTAACACAACATACACTGACAGTTTGTTTATAAACCGCAAAAAGGGCCCCTTGCTGCGCGGGACCTGGGCATGTACTTCGCGTGCCTATGCCTTGAAACGGAACTGAATGGGGAAAAAATAAAGGTGCGAATCTTATATCAATAATAATTAATATTTCCATTCCTTTATCTTCTATGTAAAGTTCGTTGCCACATAAAAGTTATCAGAATCAGTATTAATTTTCATTACCGATCATCTGTGATAAAGATCATTTCTAGTGGTATTAAAACTGTATTCGTCCAAAAAGAAAATGACTGTCTTTTTCTACTGAGAATCCGCAGAAACAGGAAGGATTTTTTTGGAAGTTTGGTATAGATGAACAACTTCATAAGGATTGTGCCAGATCGTCCTCTAGTAGTGTTGGCATCTTAACAAGAAGGTTCAATTCAATGATATTGCTAAAACTTTTATTACATGGCACTGTGTCTCACGAATTAGGTAGAATGAAGCAATTGTATAACCCGGAGTGTGGTTGTTGATAAATATTTAAATACTGCAACAGTTTTTTTTATTATTAGTCTTTCTGTTTCCATTTTTAAAATAATGATTTTCTTTACTAGCAAATGTTTGCAGTCCAGAGACTTCTAACTGCTTCGAAGCTGTCATTTTGTTTGAAATAGGAAGTGGTACAGGACAACCACTTCATGTATAGAGAGAACTAAATAATTCCATCTAACAATACTTTCTTTTCTATGTGGTTTTAGTTACAGTTTTATCATTTATTTTTATCTGCTTTTTGTAACTATAGTAACTGAAGAGTTGACTATGTTTTATGTTAGTTTTAATAAGTTTTCTTAGATTACAATTACGGCTTGGTGTCTTTGAATGTTCACTTAAACGTGGTTTTAATGTATATTTAGCATGTGTTTCAAATCTAGCTTTTATTGTATGTTATAAAGATTTGAATGTTTATAAAATGCAGGGCTGCCAAAAAAGTGATACAAAAGTACGATAGCATAAAGAATGAACCACTAATTTTTAGATTTTCCAAAATTTGTTAAATGCATTGGTTGAAAAGCTTTGTTTAGAAATACAAACGTTGGAAAGGGGAAGGGGAAGGCGTCAACTGCTTTTATTATAATTACTTTTCTTCTTCTGAATATGATTTGTTAAGCAAACAAGTGATTAAAGATGGAGCATAACTAACAATCTGGCTTTTCATTGTTTGTTTGGGTTTTTTGTCGCAGATTTTTTTTTTTTTGTTTTTGGGTACGGCTAGAAATTTTTAACATTTATTTTACAATAGTTTTGTAACATTCACTATTAAATTTTAGTTTCCTTTTTTTTCATATTCACTTTAGTAGTCGTCGCTGTAAATATTGAAAATGTTTTGAAGTAATCTTTGTCTAACATTTCTACAAAAACCTCTTCTGTACTTATATGTATGAATCAGCAGCGATATCTGTATCTTTTAATTTATATTATGTCGCCTAAGGTTGTAAAGATGCTGGTTGTTCTATTCGCTCGAGATCTTAATCCGCTTTTAATGTCTTAAAGATTTTGTTTCTAGTTTATGTTAAATACTGGTATTGGTTGGTTTGGTACATTATTGTTTTGTTTTAGAGTAGTCATAAGAGATGTTAATAGCAACTTTATAGCAGAAAATGTCTTCGATGTTTATACCCTGTGAAAGTCATTCGGTTGATTACTTCCTTATTTTATTCTGATGTCTAATCACATCCTAAAATTTACTGCCAACGAACGTTCCTAGGAAAATAAAACGCCATTAGATTGGATAGGAGACTTCAGTTTCCTATTACTGCATAATTTCTCATTTGATCTGCGGTTGTGCACTGGTTAGAATGCCAACCTCGCGACTAAAAGGGTGCGGGTTGGAATCCAGATCGACTACCTTGACGTGTTCTTGCTTTACTCTAAGGCATTAAATAACCTATATTTTTTATTGTGACGTAAAGTACTCAGCCAAACCAGTCAGTTTGGTACGGAATATTTACGTTTTCCCTAAAGATTGTGTAGAGAAAAGGTGTAACAATCCTTCCATACGGTAAACTGTAACAATTCCCCCATACAATAAACTGTACTTCATACATATGCAGTTCAATATATTCTGTTCTGTCTGACTTTAACAGTGAAAGAATGAATAACATAAATCATACGATATATTTTATTAAGAAATAGTCAAGTATGCAAACCATATTTTTTGTTAATATCAGTTCACAAATGATGTCATCTCAGATATCAGACACATTTTTCTTACAGATGGTGTACTACTTTATGGTTCAAGTTTTCCTAAATATCCAAGCTACAACTCTCCTTTTCTATGATGCAGTCTTCCTTGGAATAAAGCACAGGACTTTTCGACCCCTTCGCCTGTGTTTCTTCACAAATCTATTAGAAACTTTGTGTAAGCTTTGCCTGCAATTACATTTTTTAATTACATGTAGATAACTTCCTTAAACCGGAAAATAAGCTCTGCTAAAATTAATTTTTAAGTTTTGTGTAATGCTTGATAATGCTTAGTGTTAAAGTAGCTTTAGATTAGAGTCAAAATTTAGGTACATGTTAAATGTGTGTGTGTGTGTGTGTGTGTGTGTGTGTGTGTGTGTGTGTGTGTGTGTGATTATATCACAATATCCTGAATTTTACAATGTATACATTTCAATATGGGACTGGCTAAGAATATTTCTTCTGATTCTGTTTGCAACGGGAACATTTTGTTCTTCTAGCTTTTTGCATCGTCATCAAATTTGGGGATTGCGGCTGGGGGATAATTTTGTAATGTTACTCTGTTTGATAACAGGGTATATCAAAATATCAGATCCACTTATAACACTAGCTTGTGGTATTTTGAAATGTCTTCCTTCTTTTTGGATTTCTACACAGTGATTTAGATATTCTTGTATGGGGCAGTGGTAGCACATGTATTTGTTAATCGTTCTACAATATATTTCGCATTTCACAACTTTGAGGGAAATTTATGTATTCGGATACACTCTGTACTTTTGGTACTGTGACGTAGTACTCGTCAAGCTGTACGTGTCAGTTGTCATGACTGTAGAAGATACATGACCACTGTAGAAGCAACACTTTAGAAACTGATTTAAGTATACAAACTCTTTATTAGAAAACCGTAACGTCACCGATATGATGACGACAGTAGAAATGCATACATTTCCATGTACGGTAGTGCAGTCTAGCCTAGGACTTTGACTGCCAAGATTTTTAGGCACTCGGGAGCAACGTTTTTTCATGACGCTCCTAAGGATGCACACCTGAGTAATGTTCTTTTTTGCCCCTCTATCTAGCCTCAGACAACAGTTTTTTTTTTTAAATGTCCTTTGCCACTCCCACCCCAACCCCGGTCATAACTATACATTTTAGGTAGAATTGACTCCGTTATACTAGCTCCAATTCTAATTTCTTCTCGCCGTGACTGTTAGGACTGTAACCAAACTCCTTTCTTATAATAAAGATGTAATAAATGATTCAATGAAATACAGTAAAGACCAGTCTTTCCGAAGGATATGGAAGGTTAGTCTTTGCTCAGTTTTAAAAATACAATGCAGCAAAACAAAGTGGGTTTAAAAGTAGTAGATTTAATTTCGAAATACGATTTGTGTCTATATAACACAATTCCGAAATATTTACATCTGGGAACGGGTACGTATGATTGCATCGATTTGACAATTTGTTCTCCATAGCTGCTTTTGGATTATGACTGGATGGTCGCTGATGACTTTCACAGCAACGACCACATCCCATCTTTCTAAAGAACATTAACTCTACCATCGATGAGCCATTTCCACACAGAAATTTAAGGAAGGCCGACTGAGCCAAGTTTGGAACATTTTGCAAAACTAAACTTAACAGAGGTGCCATTTTAGACGTCAATACTGTACATATACTTTAATTGAAATTGCAGAAGAATCAATCATTAAGTCCTCACCGAGATCTAAAAGAACCCTAAATTCTTGGTTTCTTCAAGACTTACGGAAGCCATCGACAACGCATATAAACACTGAGAAGATTTAACAGTCGTCTGATTCAGAAAATTCAAGTATGTACCATTTATTCTGGGATAAAACTTGCTGAAATATGTAAGAGTGTGAAAGAGCAAAAAATGTTTAGACTTTGAACTCACGTTCATCTGTAACGAAAGTGTAGGATACGGTCCACAAAATAAATGGTCACGGAAAAACTAACAACTCCTTCTGACATCTCAAATTAAACAATAACAGTTTCAATTTCAAACACGACTTAGAAAATATCTACTGATAGTTTTTCTATTTAAAATATCTTCAATTATTCAGCAGATTTTCGAACGCTAAAAGATCGAAAAGATACATTTAAAATTCACATCCAGTAATTCAGAAAGTTATAGACAATCGTCTCACTTTTGGAACTAAGGGACTTTCCTTTGGGCTGGAATTTATTCCTTCAAATTATTTAATTCAGTGGAAATACAGAGTGCTCATAAAAACAATATTCTTGAACGGAGATATTCAGAGATTTGTACTGAATTCAAACCTGGAATTGTTTTACTGTGTTTCAACAAAAGACAGTTGTTATTGCAACACGACACAGGCAGCCACAGGCACATCAACAACTTCAGCGTTGGGCTTAATTTGGATATTTTTACAAAACATTTTATTTAGCAGTTTTATCATTAATGTGATGTGTGTGTGTTTGTTTGTGTATGTGTATGTGTATGTGTGTGTGATTTTAATTTTAACGTAGCTTTAACAATTTTTCTCTCATATCGCTACGATGTCTGCAGTATGGCAATTTATAGTGATGTCAAACACTGTAGCATCAAGCCACAGACATGTAGCATGATGTCCCACCCAGTCACATTATCCTGACATCAGGCCGACCAGTCCTAACACTAATCTCTTAATGCTGAGCATCAAGCAAGGCAGCTGTTAGTACCACTTATGTAAGTCTTTGGTATGACTCAGCCGGAGATCGAACCCACGAATCGAACTTATTTTAAGAGCATAGACGTGTAACAATCAGTAAAAGCCAGAAACTAGGTTTCACAGCACTGTATTTTTATCAGCATCTCCAGAATAGTAGTAGTTTGAATTATAGTCCTTTGTCGCCTTTTCGTCTAATTGCACGCGTTTGCGTGCTTCTTAAATCTTTGCTATTCACAGCTAATTACATGCGACCAAAGCAAGCCGCATAAAGCAAAGGCGCCCCAGATGCTCTCATTTGTTTTCCCCCTGTAATTTGGCACAAACACCATAGATTTCATTTGTTTCAAATCCATACCCATTTTCCGTATTTTTGTGCAGGCGGTCTTTGACCTAACGACAAATATTTGTAGTTTTTTTTTTATTTTCGTGAACTATACGTACCTGTGTTCCCCCCCCAAAAAAAAATTAACCAATGATTTGGCTTACAGTTACCTTTTTGTGATCTCAGATGGGGTGTCGCAACTCCATTAGTTTATGCTGCAGTTTACCAACCGGAATCCTTTCAGTGCCAAACAGTTTTGCCTTAAAAAAGGCTTGCGGGGTTCAGAATGAAGATTGTGCCCATCGTTTATGCCACTATGTGTTATATTAAAATGTCGCTTCTAATGGTGAAATGCGTGAGTAGCTTAAATGACATCCATGGGTGTTAGAAAATTTAAGACTTGAATTTCGGTTCTAAGCGTATATGTAGTACAGTCAAACTTGTCATAACGGTCACCCGTATTCAACGGTCAGCACATAACAACGGTTAGGTGCTTCGAGTGGTCGAGTGGTCTAAAGCGCTGTCCGTTACGGATCACTGCCATCTCACCTCTGTCTGCATGGGTTCGAGTCTAGAATTCGGCGAATGTTGATATGTGAGAAAGCTTACCAGTAGCTTCTCGTGGGTCGGTGGTTCTTTCCGGTGATTTCCCGGTTTTTTCCTCCACCATTAATACTGGCCGCCATAAATAGCCTATCGTGTGCTGAAAAATGGCGTTAAGCCCAACAACAACAAGAACATAACAACGGTCATTCTAATCAGTAGTGAATGGGGGGACTATAGCGACAATGGGAGTTATTAAAATATGGCCTCCGGCACTTTGGCAACAAGTTTTTTGGCGACAAATGGCACAGCCGAGCCTTTATAGCAACAATGAGAATTTTGTATTAGCACACCCTGGGCTTGTATAGCGATAAGAGAAATGGCCCAGGTGGCATGACGTCACGGTACTGGACACTTGGCAACAGTGTAGCATGGAGCTGACCCAGTTGACCTAAATACGCGCAGCTAGCACTATGACACTAGGAAGGGACCTATACCTATACCTGTTCATGCCTACCCACATACATAGACAATACAGACACAGAGAGAGACATAGAACACAGAGATAGAGATATGGCAATTTTTTGGGGGTGTGTGTGTGAAAAGTATAATCTTTTCGAGGTATGAAAAGTGGCCCTGAAAAGGACCGTTCTTTATGATGTTAACATCATGCCGTTAACATACAGGACATCGCATTGCTCTTTTCTTTCTCAAAGCTTGTCTTAAACTGCATCTCACTTCTGGTCCAAAGATGAAAGTCCGCTTCAAACAGCCTTGTCTTTCCACAAAACATCTTCTTTTCCAAACAGTGCCACCTTTAATCCGGATGACAGTCTATTTTGTTTTCACATACACGGGTAATTCCGAATAAAAAAACAATGACGATACCCAAGTAGAGGATTTAACATTGATCAACACCTTCTTTGTGTGTGATGAGAACATGTGAAGGGAATGAAGTGAACTGCGTGTATTTATAAGGAAAGACTGGATCGAAACGTATTGAAATGGTTGACCAATCCCAATACAAGTTACAAAATTCAGTCACTTCCCAGAGCCTGTCTTCCAATCCTATGAGAGCTCCCTGTGACGTCACAATTCCTATATACGTTCACTAGCGTTTTTGCACAGTGAATTGATGCGACATTGTTGGGTCGATCATGACGAAACCTAAGAAGACAATGACTTGGGGTGCACCAGCTGCGAAGACGAAAAGCGATGGCATAGCAGCAGCTACTAAAGTGAACACAGTGTCACTGTCTGAAGAGGTTGATTTCAACTGGGATTTAGTAGATTTTCTCTCTTCACAAGAATTTGTACCGGCACCAGTACCTTCACCAATTTCTCCTTCTTTACCACGCGTCGACGATTTTAGACAAAGACAAAAGAAGAATTAGAGAAATTTTTACAGCAACGGAAAGAAACTGAAGAAGCATTTCTGCTTGAACAGCAACAGCGAGAAGAAGAGGCGAGAAGGAAACGACAAGAAGAAGAAGAAGAAGAAGAAGAAGAAGAAGAAGAAGAAGAAGAAGAAGAAGAAGAAGAAGAAGAAGAGGAGGAGGAGGAGGAGGAGGAAGAAGAAGAAGAAGAAGAAGAAGAAGAAGAAGAAGAAGAAGAAGAAGAAGAAGAAGAAGAAGCAGTAGAAAAGAAAGCAAGTCCAGGAGAGAAGGAAAACAGTGAAAGTCAAAAGGTCACGATACTCTTGGATATTTTAGCGGAGTTAAGAAGTCTGAAAGAACTGTATCAGATTTCTTTATTACGAATGAAGAGATCAAGACCTTCCCGAGCCAAGTAGCCTAACCCTGTGACTACACCAGAGATACTACCATTAGTAATTTCTAATCAATCATTGACAAGAGCAAGTCCACAAGTCGGCCTTGGCCGTGGAAAAGGCTTAAAGCAATTAAAGCGACTTGCTTCTCGTTCTTGAGTGTGTTCTCAGGAAACAAAAGACTCAACGGTCCTTTTCAGGACCACTCATTACTTTCGAAAAGAAATAATATTCATTTTGCAAAAAAAATCAATAAAAACCTAAAATCCCTTATATCACCCTTTAGAATGTATGTATGTATGTATGTATGTATGTATGTATGTATGTATGTATGTATGTATGTATGTATGTATGTATGTATGTATGTATGTATGTATGTATGTATGTATGTGTGTATGCATGTATGTATGTATGTATATGTGTGTGTGCGTGAATGTAGACTCTTATTCTAAAAAATTAAAACCAAGTTTTTTCAATCTGATCTATTCTGGTACAATTATTTACAATTCAATTCACAACAGAATGCAACACTTGTTTAAAAAGTTCATATACTTCTTCTTTGTCTGTGTTTTGTTCACTCTCTCTATTTTTTTAATTTCTTCCCTTTCACAGTTTCCTTCTTCTCTTCCTGTCTCGGGGTTCTTCCTTTTTCTCTTCTTCCTCCGTCTCCTGTTCCTGTTGTTTCTTAGGGCACTCTGACGACCAATGTCCTCTCTCTTTATAATGATAACAGGTATCTCGACTTTTGTCTTTTTTGACACTGGTTTTTGACGGTCTGGACATTCTGTAGCCCAATGCCCTTTATTCTTACAGATATAGTAAGTATCCTGACTTTTATCTCGAAAAGAGGAAGAAAAGTCCGTTGGATTGTCTAACGAAAACTTTCTTATGAAACCTCGTAAAGCTCTAATGAGAAGTTCGATTTGTGTGGGTTCTTCCATCGTACTGGTCAGCCTGAGAGCAAAATGAATACTGAGAGGGAAGGCACTAATTCTTTATATATGCACTGATTTGACATGAATATATAGGGTCCATGGCATTTCAAATGTAGTCATTTCACTTTCTGCATTCAAGATGAAACGATCGCACGATTTCAGCGAGAGAGAAAAAGAAAGTAAGAGGCAGAAACGTGATTTATCGCCTCGCACAGTAGTGATTTTGAAGATGAGATGAGTGAACCAGAATCTAAACCCAGTGAGTCTACACCGAAACAAAATAAATTACCAACAGTGAACACTAAAAATTACTATCACATTCGAGTGACGGACAAACGATCTTCTAGAAAATTTAGAACTACTGCCCACACTTACACGGTGAAGTTTAAAGAATCAAGTCTGACGTACCACTGGAGAAAGCAGAAGGGTTCATCACCGATGTGTGGGATTCTTTGTTAACTAATCTGTAACATCAATGTCAAAAGCCAAGGAAGACACTCGCTTGAGATTTTCTATTCATCACGACAGTTTAAAGTCCCCCGTTTGGATCGAGTTTAGCAGTCAATCAGAATTGTCACCTTTCAAAATCATCGACAAAATACAACACGTGCAGCAATCCAACGACAAGTTTCACATCACTGATGGAAACGCGACACTGTTCATGACCCACGTTTCTCTTCCCCAAGGGACAGGACCTGGCAAAAAAAAGTGTTTTTAGTAGACAACCTTCGCAGCACCAAAAAGAGCCACGTCCAAATTAACAATCCTCAAGATAAGATGTGTTTAGCTCGTGCCATTGTGGTGGGGCGAATGTATGCCTACAAGAACAACACGGCAGAATGAAAAAGAGCCTGGAAAACTATTCAACGATCGGACTGAGCCAAACAACAAAGAGAGGCAGAACTCCTGTTACAGCAATCGGGACTAGCTAAAGACACACCCCGTGGCATTCCTGAAATGCAAAAGTTTCAAGACGCCTTGGCTCCACGTTACACCTTGAAAGTGCACCCTCAAGAAGTGCGCGGACCTCTGTTGTTTCGAGGCAAAGATTTCAAAGACGGAAAATACATTCACATCTAACATCACGATGAACATTTTTATGCCATTACCAGCATCACTGCATTCCTGTCATACAGTTATTACTGTGAGAAATATGACTATGGTTATAAGAATCGAGAGCAACACAAACATTGCGGATCGAAATGTGAGGGATGTTTGGCCTCTAAACCCTGTTTAGACGAAGGACAAGAACGAGTGAATTGCTCTGCTTGTCAGCTCACGTTTGTCAGTCCTACCTGTTACCAACAGCATTTGAAGACGCAAGGTTTACAGAGGAAATGTGCATGTCAACTCCTGAGATTGTGCCCTACTTGTGGACAAGGCATACGTACCAATAGTGCCAAGTAACAAGTCTGTTCAGGAAAGACATGATGTCACATTTGTCACTAAATCTTGGACTTGGAACACCAATGCTACATTCAAAAATACCATTCTAAACATGAAGAAAAAGAAGAAGAAGAGGACAAGAAGAAAGGCAATTTCATCTTTTTCGATTTCGAATGCATGCAAGAAACTGGTATTCACATTCCTAATTTCTGTGTGGTTCATAGAGCGTGCGAAAAATGCATCCAAGAGCCTATCTTGACTCATTGCTCTCACTGTAGCAAGATTCCTGAAGGACGTGAACAAATCTTTCGGGGACCGAACACATTGACCAATTATGTCCAATGGATCTTAGACTCTATCATCGAAATGTGGAGCCAAGAAGATATCGAACGTTACGGAGATTGTCATCGTTATGCCACGGTAATGGCTCACAATTTCTCGGGATACGATGGACAGTTTTTGTTGAGATATTATACGGAATAAAGTACCGAACGTCCTAAAGTGACTTTGAACGGGACCAAAATCATTTCCATGCAAGTGGGACAAGTGCAGTTTAAAGATTCGATGAGTTACTTGGCCATGCCTTTAAGTCGCATGCCTAAAACGTTTGGCATGACAGAAATGACCAAAGGCTATTTTCCTCACTTTTTCAATACCGAAGCCAATCAACATGCTGTTCTACCCCATTTGCCCGAAGTTCACTACTACGACCCCGACAACATGTATACCCAACAACGAGAAGCTTTCTACGCATGGTACCAGTCACGCTTCGGACCCTTTTGACTTTCAGGAAGAAATGTTAAAATATTGTCGTTCCGACGTGGATATTTTACGACGTTATTGTGGCAAATTTCGAGAATTATTAATGGAACACGGAGGTATCGATCCTTTGAAAGAAGCCTGCACCATTGCCAAAGCGTGCTCCTTAGTGTACCGTCAACGATTCATGCCCGAAAACACCCTGGCTGTCATCAGCCCTCAAACGACCCATTTTGTCAAACGTCAATACGCTGGTTACATTACTTGTGCGACAAGGAAGACAAATGGATCCAACATGCTCGCAACGGAGGAGGTGAAAAGACCATCGGAAGGTATTCAGTAGATGGTTGGGACTTAGAAAACCCCCAGATAGTATACCAGTTTAACGGTTGCTTATTTCATGGATGTCCCATCTGTTATCCTCAACGTGGCACTAAAAATCAGTTTTTACAACGAACCATGGAAAACTTGTACCAGACCACTTGTCAACGTCGCTTGAAGTTAGAAGAGCAAGGATACCAAGTGATAGAAATGTGGGAACACGAGTACGATCAGCGATTGAAAACCGATCCCGAGTTTAAGCGTATCGAAGTAAGTTACAAGCTGGTGGACCCTCTGAACCCAAGGGACAGTTTGTACGGAGGACGGACGAATGCCACCTGTTTGCTGTACCAAGCCGACGAGGAGAAAGGAGAAAAAATCAAATACTTGGACGTGTGTTCTCTGTACCCATAGGTGTGCAAGTATTGTCACTTTCCCGTAGGGCACTCACAATTGCTGACCGAACACATCGACGTGAACAATATTCGACAATACGAAGGATTGATCAAGTGCAAAGTCTTGCCTCCCACGAATTTGTACCATTCCATGTTACCCCATCATTGCCAAGGAAAACTGATGTTTCCTTTGTGTCGAACTTGTGCTGAAACATGCAACCAATACCACCCTTGTCAGCACACACAGGAAGAACGTGCCTTGACGGGGACATGGGTTAGTGTAGAATTGTTTAAAGCTCTGGATCTGGGATACCAACTGTTAGAAGTGTACGAAATTTACCACTTTCCCAAGACAGAAGAGTACCATAAGGGTGACGAGACTCAAAAAGGCATTTTCTCAGACTACGTAAATGCTTTTTTGAAACTGAAGCAAAAAGCCAGTGGCTATCCTTCCTGGTGTCACACTCCCGAAAGTCAAAAGAAATTCAAAGAAAAATACTGGGAACAGAAAGGCATCACTATAGACCACGTTGGAAAAAAAAACGAAGGAAGGCGATCGTTTGCCAAAGTGATGTTAAATTGTTTGTGGGGCAAAATGGCACAACGCCAGTGTTTACCCAAGACGGAGTATTTGTCACAACCTTTCCGTTACTTCCAGATGATTCACGACAAAACCAAATACAT
>JAEAOA010001043.1:0-10521 GCA_016746295.1 Potamilus streckersoni | reverse complement strand
TTTTATTAGCATTTTGCATTGTACAGTATATACTCACTTATAAATCAGATCAAAAAAAAAACAACAACATAAACTATGATCTGCCACTGCATCTAATGCCCCAGCAGATCAGGTCTATGTTGTCTGTTACACTAATTACTACTTCATGGCAGATGCAGAAGAATCCAACTTATAAGCATGTATATATCATACATGTAATTATCCAGTGTGATCAGTTTTATCCAGTACTAACTACATTAAAATATCACATAGAGAGAGGATGTCAAAACCACATTCACCTTACCAATTGCAGGAAAGATTCTGCTACGATTGTAAATAACTGGTACAAAATCTGTTATGGACATATTCTGGTTTGAATACTTATACACATTTCAGTCTTGTAGCATAAAATTGGAGAGACAATAATGTTGAATCATTTAAACGTGTCAAAAAAGATAGCACTCCAAATTTACTTTTAATTAAATCAATCATAATTTATACTTTTCTAAATTTTGATGCGAAACAGTATTTTACCTTTGTCCAGATCAGTTTGGATGTAATGAGAAGCACCATAACTTCCAGACCTTTAAGGTGTTGCTCATTTTCTATTCTTAGAAAAACTCAATTTCGAAACACAACTTACATGTAGTTTTATCACAATCAACCTTCAACCCACTTTGATAGCAACCTCATCGGAAGCTGTATATTTATCATGGTACATATATCTGCATAATTAGCAATATCATCAAGATATAATATACTCAAAAGATTTTGACATAATCAATCTTCAACCCAGTTGATTGCGACTCATTTCAAGCTATATATTTATTATGGTACATATATCTGCATAATTAGCAATATCAGGATACCATATACTAGAAAGATTTTGACATAATTAATCTTCAACCCAGTTGATTGCAGGCTCATTTCAAGCTGTATATTTATTATGGTACATATATCTGCATAATTAGCAATATCAGGATACCATATGCTAGAAAGATTTTGACATAATCAATTTTCAAACCAGTTGATTGCAAGCTCATTTCAAGCTGTATATTTATTATGGTACATATATCTGCATAATATGCAATATCATTTGGATATATAGCCAAAAAGTCAAGTATATCAGGGAAAAACATTTACCAGTATATTCCATATCTATATTTCTTATTGATTTAGTAATCAAACCATTTATAGATATGAAAAATTGTTAAAACTACATTAAAAATAAGAATAACACTAACACAAATCATTTATAGACAATGAAAATTTTGTGAACTATTAACACAACTTTGGCTTGTTCCTAGGTTACAAATGATTTTGTTTTTCTGGGTTTTAACAATTTACTCCAACTCTGCATTATCAGGGGCTCCTTATTATCATAACAAGATTTTCCAATTAATTTTGGATACATGCCATCAAGTGGTTGTTTACAGATGTATAGCTATAGCCAATAAGGATGCTAATATCTTATATCACAATTTACTTTAAAAATTTTTATTATAATATGTGAATGCTACCATATCTAAGTTAGGCAAATACCACAATAATATTGAGTTTTTCCCTCGTGGTACATTAATCTGTGTGAGCCATACTGTTTATTTACATTTACATTTGATCAACAAAGATTTTTTTTATAGGAATAGAAAAAAGGAAAGTCATAAAAATTTTACACTCTATAAGTATGCAGAAATAGAAAACAGTTTTAATATGTACTGATATCAACATTAGCTACCACAATAATAAAGCGTTGTAGGTTATATGCAAAATATTATTGGCTATATCTAGCTATGTAAGGATAACTATGTGCTTTTCCCCAAGGTCAGCTGACCAGGCACATGCACCAAGACTATCATATAATGATGCTATGATAACTATAAATTTCCCTCCAATACTCTACTATATCCTATATGTACAAATGATAGTTTCTAATAATTATGCAGTAACTCTCTCTCTCTCTCTCTCTCTCTCTCTCTCTCTCTCTCTCTCTCTCTCTCTCTCTCTCTCTCTCTCTCTCTCTCTCTCTCTCTCTACACACACACGCACACAGCTGTCAAACATTGAAAACATGTTACACTATTTAGCTGTCAATAAAACGGTGCCAGACGATTTGATGTCTGTCAGATAAATATATTCTTAACAATCGCCAAATAAAGTGAAATTCATGACGCAGTCTGTATTTACGGTACTGTCGTATGAACAGACTAGAAATTAATTACATCATCAGCACTATGATCCAAGAAATTCGGTTGCAGTAACGATACTGTACAATAACTAGAAATGACCACTGGATACAACAGAAACGGTTTTAAATGTGAAGCAAAAAAATCCTCTCATTAAAAGAGTGTTTTCTTACCTGCGAATTCTCCGGTTTTTCGAAAACAATGTGAAGTTCTAAAATATACAGGTGCAGCAATAACAAGTCGACTAGCAACAATCTGGGCGTGGAAAGATGAGTGTTTTCACAAACGAAAGAGCGACACCTATCATACTATTATACTTTAGTTAAGGTAGACAACTCATATATGAACAAGAAGATAAAGTTTATTTTATGTAGGTTTACATGTGTAGCTTGTGCTAGTCCTCTAAATATGTTACAGACGCAAAGAATGATAATACATGCATATAAAAATTTATATAAATACAACGTAGCTTGAACTATTAAAACGGAATATATAATGAGTACTCACATAACAAGTTGAAACGCAAACCACAGGAGTCTACAGTTTTATCAATAAAGCACGACGAAATGTCTGAAAACATGAAATCACTTTAACGGTATTATAAATTAATACAAGGAATGCAAGCGTGACCACAACCTTCCGCTTGTGTTAATTTATAATACCGTTAAGGTGACTTCATGTTGTCAGACATTTCGTCGTGCTTTATTAATAAAACTGCAGACTCTTGTGCTTTTACACGTATATTAATAGAGATGCACAAATAAAGAAGACAATGACAAAAATAGCAGATGAACACATTGGTTACCACACACACACGCACGCACGCACGTACGCGCACACACACGCGATCTCATCTCAAATACGCATGCAATAAATATATGCTAATATGCATATAAACACGGATAACCCTTTGTAATCTAAAGGAGCAGCAGCACTGATCTAAGTGGAGATAACTGATGACAAAATATCAACGAATTGAGAAAGCCACGTCAGAGTTACTGGTTGCAACTTAAACAAGTTGCCATCCGGAGTTTCTTTAAAGTTATCTTCAAGATTACTGTAATTAGCATTTCACCAAAGAAAATCTGCATAACTCGCCATTAGTTGTATGTGGGCATTGAGTTTCATGGTCTGTCTCATCTTCGCTAGCCAAGGTTCCAATGTAGATTGGGATAACACATCAGAACCTTGGCTAGCAAAGATGATACTAACATTACGCCATAGGATTACACGATAAGATGGTTAGTGGGAAATACTGTGTTGAAATTGTCCGTGTATTTAACACTGGGGTCAAATGTTAACGTTGCTATATGTAGCTGACCTCCAACGAATGGGTTATAAATAGTAACAATGGGGTCAAATGGTAACGTTGCTATTGGTGGCTGACCTCGAACGAATGGGTTATAAATGTTTAGAAAAGACCCATGTTGAAATAGTCTCAGGTTCACAAGCTGACATCATATGCTGTTTATAAGGTAAAAACACACACCTTTACAATCTAACACACCAAATAAACTATCCAGCATAACAAAGATACTTCCCAGCAACCTTTTCTTGATTACAGTGCAAAGTGCATATCCCTACAATCAAACACGTCACCTATACTAAACAAACGCACTCGCTTTATAATTATTATCCAAACACAAATATCTACAATCAAATAAAAATTGTGCCGTTAAACATTCTTTCACAAATAAACACAAAAACAATGGCAAGAAGTGTTTATAGACACAATAATATAACTTCTCAAGCATAAAATCGTAGAATCATACAAAAGAAAATGGATTTTAAAAAGGTAGTGTTAAGTTTTAGTTCATGGTTGGTTGGCTTCCGTTAGTTTCGAGAGACGATGGAAATGCGCCCATGAAAGGTGTCCTAGTTTGTAGCTGTGCAGCGTCTTCTGTGACTATAAAGTCCCACACGGGAGTGGCAATCCTTGCTGCAGTTGCTACACTTGAAGTATGACTCAGGTCTTGGTTGGAACTGCATCCTCTTCCTCTGAGATCTTTTCTCATCAGCAAGCTGTCGTAACTTTTCCTCGCTGGCTTTCAGACCTGTGTACAGAGCATGTCGCCAGCTGGACTTGTCGAGGGCAAGCTCTTCACAGGTGTTGACCTCTATTCCAAGAGCTTTCATATCCTGCTTGCAGACATCCTTGAAGCGAAGATGTGGCCGTCCTATTGATCTTCTGCCTGAGGCAAGCTTAGAGTAGAGAAGGTCTTTGGGGATCCGTCCATCATCCATTCGATGCACATGGCCCAGCCATCTGATGCGACGTTGGCGGAGGAGTGTGACCATGCTGAGAATTTTGGTCTGTTGAAGCACCTCGTTGTTTGTCACACGATCGCTCCAGGTGATCCCAAGTATGCGACGGAGATAACGCATGTGAAAGGCGCTTAATCGTTTCTCCTGAGAGGCATACAGGGTCCAAGTTTCGCTGGCATACAGAAGAGTGCTAAGCACGCAGGCACGGTACACGGTGATCTTAGTGTTTAATGTCAGCTTGTTGTTGTTCCACACTCTCTTCGACAATCTAGAGTGAGTTGTTGACGCCTTTCCAATCCGCTTGTTGAGCTCGGCATCGAGTGAGAGGTTGTTGGTGATGGTAGAGCCAAGGTAAGTGAACTCACTGACTACTTCTAGTTTGTAGTTAATGGTTATGCTGGGAGGGTCTGCGTCCTGAGCCATCACGTTGGTTTTCTTTAGGCTGATGGTCAGCCCGAATTCATCACATGTTTAGCAAAGCGGTCCATCAGGCGTTGTAGTTCAGCTTCTGTGTGAGTGACTATAGCAGCAGCATCTGCAAAGAGCATGTCCCTAATGGTTGCTTTTCTTACTTTGCTCATTGCCTTCAGTCGTGCCAGGTTGAACAGTCTGCCGTCTGAACGCGTGTGCAGGTAGATCCCTTCTGTGGACGCCCCAAAGGCGTACTTAAGCAGGACAGCGAAGAAGATGCCAAAGAGCGTGTGGGCAAGGACACAGCCTTGTTTCACTCCGCTGTGGATATTGAATGGTTCGGACGATGAGCCATCATACTGCACTGTGCCTTTCATGTCTTCATGGAAGGACTGGACCATGCTTAACAGCTTTGGAGGGCATCCAATCTTCGTCAGGATTTCGAAGAGTTGTCTCTGCTGACCAGATCGAATGCTTTGGTGAGGTCTATAAAAGCCAGGAAGAGGGGTCTGTGTTGTTCACTGCATTTCTCCTGCAGTTGCCTGATGGAGAAGATCATGTCGATTGTGGACCTCTCTGCGCGGAACCCACAGTGAGACTCTGGATACACTCTGTCGGCAAGCGTCTGCAGTCTGTTCAGGATGACTCTAGCGAAGACTTTACCCACGATGCTGAGAAGTGATATGCCCCTGTAGTTGTTGCAGTCACTTCTGTCACCCTTGTTCTTATACAGGGTTATGATGTTGGCGTCTCTCATGTCCTGAGGCACTGCACCTTCATCCCAGCTTTGGCAGAGAAGATCATAAAGGTGTGTGAACAGCACACTGCCGCCACATTTGATGACTTCTGCTGGGATGCCATCCTTTCCTGGGGCTTTACCTGTGGTCAGTTTCCCTAATGCTAGCTTTAGTTCTATCTCAGTAGGTTTCTCATCCAGTTTGGTCAAACAAGGGAGGTTTTCAATGGCGTTGAGGGCATTGTTGGTCACGTTATTCTCTCTGGAATACAGTTCGGAGTAGTACTCCACCCAGCGCTCCATCTGTTTGTTCTTGACATGATTGATATCTCCTGCAGAAGACTTCAGTGGAGCTATCACTTTCTTCGTTGGACCCATTGCTTTCTTTATGCCATTATAAATGTCTCTGATGTTTCCGTTGTCTACTGCTGACTGGATGCTCTGACAGATTAGAAGCCAGTATTCATTAGCGTTTTGCCGTGCTAACCTCTGCACTTTGTTTCTGTTAGACCTATATGCATGTAGTGTCCTCACGCAGGGAGAACGCTTGAATTCCAGGTGGGCACTGCGACGCTCTTCTATTGCTGGCATGAGTGTGGCGGAATTGGCGTCAAACCAGTCATTGTTCTTTGTCTGCTTCTTACCAAAAATTCTTGTGGCTGCACTGTACACAGTATCTCTGATGTTGTCCCATCTCTCTTTAGCACTGCCGTAGGGAGGTTCTGAACTGAACGCCTTGGAGAGGGCGTAAGTGAATTCTTCAGCCTTGTCTGGATATGACGTCTTGCTCACATCGATGTGTGGTTTACCCACTTGCCTAGAGTATGGATCTTCTTTGGTTGAAGCTTAAATTTACAGCAGACTAGAGAGTGATCGGTGTCGCAGTCAGCGCTGTGGAATGTACGAGTAAGCTGCACACCCTTCATGGCTGAACGTCTTGTGATAATCAAGTCCAGCTGATGCCAGTGTTTGGATCGGGGATGCCTCCAAGACACTTTGTGCTGTGGTTTTGTCTGAAAAAATGAATTGGTGATGCTGAGGTTGTGGAACGAGCACATTTCTAGTAGACGTTGCCCGTTTTCATTCATCTTCCCAATGCCAAACTTGCCGAGACACAAAGGCCAGGAGTCGTGATCGGCACCCACCCTAGCGTTGAATTCGCCCAGTAATATCAAGTTCTCTTCCTTCGGAATATTGTCGATGAGAAGTCGAGCTCGTTGTAAAACTCATCCTTGGTATCTGTGGTGGCACTGAGTGTGGGAGCGTAAACACTGATCAGATTAACTAGCCCGGTTGTGGTGTGGAGGCGAAGAGATAGCAGTCTTTCGTTTCCTTGTTGGCAGGGTTCTATCATAGCCAGCAGAGAGTTTCTGACAGCAAAACCAACACCATACTCCCTAACTTCTTCTGAGCTCTATCCTTGCCAGAAGAACGTGTAGTTCTTTTCTCTGAGGGACCCAGAATCTGGTAGCCGTGTCTCTTGAAGTGAGGCGATATCGACATGGAGTCTTGCGAGTTCGTCGTTGATGACTTTAGTCTTTCGAACATCACTGATTGCCTGGAGATCATCTGAAAGCCCTGTCAGCATAGTCCGGACGTTCCATGTACCTAGCTTGAGGATTGTTGGTTTCCTTGTTTTTCGTTTGTTTTTTCTTGGTGCTGTAGTTGCAGCCCGCTTGTCAGGTACTCACTTATCTTAAGCCCTGCGTACCCAGCAAGGCAGGCGAGCTGTGGCGGGACGGCACCTTATTGGCTTGGGGCTGCCCAGCTTGAGGCGGGCGACAGCTGTCCAATGAGATCTGTTGGTCTCTCCCACCGTCGGAAGCAACCCCTGGCGTCTAACTCTACGCCAATCGAGTGGTGACTTATAACCGGTAACTGTTGCTTGCCGTGTTGTGTCAACACTGTGAAGCGAAGCTGGAGTGTCCTCTCCAGGGCGCAAGCCTGGGTAGGGTTATATGGAGAATCAGCTGTTGCCCATGCAACTGACTCACCCTCTCCTCACAGCTGATGGATCCAAGGAAAAGGACAAGCTGATACGTCATGGCACCAGCAACATCGCAGAAGTTGCCGAGATGACACTAAAAGTGGTGTCAAGTCGTCTTAGTGACTCCCACTCCGGATTTTCTGTTGGGGCTTACTCTCATAGCCTTTCCCATATAAGGGTATAGTCGCAAGGCAGCGAAGGTTTTAAGTCAGAGTTTACCTTCTCCTAGACGGGCTACCACCCAAGGTTAATGGGCCCCATCTGATCAAAACATCTGGTTTTGAGGTGCCAAAAACTCACCTGCCATCCCTTCTCCAGTTAGTATAAACAGGTTCCACCGGGCTTAGTAGTTAAGCCACCCGTGAAGGCCTGGAGCTGAATTTGGTTGTCAGAGGCTATCACATACGCAAGCCATTGGGGGATTTCTAGGGGAGGTGGGTGCTTATCTCCCACAACCGCCCCTGGCGATAACAACCCTTGGAACCCTAAGTTTTAGTTATAAACAACATAAATATACACAAATATGTACAAAAACACTTTAGTTGTAAACAACACAGATATACTCAAAGATGCACACCAAAAAAAAAAAACAGAAACAGGACCTCTCCAGTGGCCTAGTGGTTAGAGCTTCCCTCTCAGATGCCAGAGATCCCGTTTTCGAAACCCGGTAGAATCATAGCAAAATGCTTAGAAAAATGGTACTAAATTTTGCCTCGCTAGGCGCTCAGCATAAAGAGGTTAGTGATAGGATTGTTTGGCCTGGTGACAGGATAATATGACTGGGTGGGAACATCATGCTCCATGTCTGCAACATAATGCCCCAGTGCTAGACATCACTATAAACTGTCACACTGCAGACATCGTAGCAATATGACTGACATTTTTTAAAGCTACGTTAAAATCCACACAAACAGAAACACATAGATACACAAACAAAATGTTATGGCAAATATTACTAGTATCTCTCTTTGATAGAGTTGTGGGTGGCCTTGAAAAGGGCATATGGGGTTTATTAATTAAAGGCAGTTGGCATCTCTTCAATAGTCGTATTCTTCTCCTCAAACTTCGATTAAAAAAATAGTTTTAGACACAGATGCATTTAAACATAAATACTTTTTTCCATATTGATGTGTCTGTAATCGTTGTAGCTGCCCATTATACTTTCACATAAATGGGGTAGTGGGGATTGAACAGCTTCCCGAATGCCGTAACATATGGGGGGTACTCGTGGTTGAACAGCTCCCGAAACAATGGTTGATAATTATTGGCTATTCCGCATCTTGTTTCACTTTCATGAGAACAGATAACTCCATGGCATACTTGTTTTCAATTTAAGTAATTATATATATATATATATATATATATATATATATATATATATATATATATATATATATATATATATATATATATATATATATATATATATATATATATATATTTACTTAGTATTATAGGGAAATAATTTTTTTTTAATTTTTCTAATCTCGTTGGTTTTCGCTCTTTTCTGTTTTTTTTTTTTTTTTTTTAGTTTAAACCCGTAGGATCGCAACGAAATCGAACAGTGGTTGGTTTGCTGAAGTGCAGAAACAAGCACAGTTAACTCCATCATGGAGATCCTTAGCCAGCATTTACTACAATCTAGCACACGCTACTGGTTACGGATGAGTTTAAACACTGTACAATGTTGCTAAAACCAAACTTAAAAGTGTACGTTTACTTGGTGTTCGGCAATAGCTACAATAATAATCGAAGTACACATTACAGAAACCCATTTGACAAAAATTTTTTCCAAAAGTCAAGCCCATACTTAGCCGTTCCGTTTGGAGAAGCCATGGAGAATGCTAGCAAAAGCTGACTAGCCAAGTACTGTCCAATTGCCAATCGTCTTATAATACATTTTTTTCTGTGACGGCAGAATAATATTCATTTCATTTTCCAGGTCTTTTTCTATTTAGGGTGGATACGCTGTTCTGACTCTTGTAAAAGACATTCACAACAACGAGCGATTCTATACGCATTTTCATCACTTGACGAATAGAACGAAATATACTCAATATATTCTTTATGTACTCGGATGTGGTCGAGTACATCCGCTTTATTACCCAGAGTCATTAATTTCAAAGTGGACCATCGCTGCTTGCAGGGAAGGTGGCAACACGTATCAAGTATAAATTTCACCGTGAATTAATAATCCTAAGTACCTTCGTCATTAAATTAGATGCTTACAGAGTCCCAGTTTCCGTATAAACGGAAATTCTGCAACAATATTCTATTCTCATCCAAAGGAAACGTAGCTGTGAAACTATATTTTTGAAACGATATTTCCAGTGAATTTTAAACTAAGATGTGTTATGTACCAACAAAGACATGGTTTTAAAGTTGTGTTGAACATAACCTTTACCTACCTTTAACAGACGGTGACTCGGTGATACATGCTTTAAATTAAGATGCCGCCAATAACTGAAGGAAACGGAAATTCTTCAAAACGTCTTCATTGACAAAGGAAAGTCGAAAAGAAGAAGAAATGCATATGTTGTACAAACTGGCAAAGATCTTTTGGGTCGCTGAGACATCCCTATAAATCTAGCTTTACACTTGTAGCCAAGGCATTTTTATGCCACAGCAAGGATCGAGCCTAAAGAGAGACGTCAAAACCCACTCAGATCTCGTTACACATAGACACAAGAATAAAAACGGGAGTTGTCAGAGACTAAACGTGTTAGCTATACTAATAGAATAAATATTTAAAAACGATGCACCTATCCTTGATAATGTCAAAGTTAGAACTGGATCTGTATGTCGTGCCAACAACGATGTTGACGATGAAAGGAACCCAATAGTAGAATTTCTCCTGTGTCGTCTTTGCTACACCACCCCTATAGAATCTGGAATGAAAGGACAAACCGAAGATTACATAGATCTGAATAACGCCCTTGTATTGAAAATCAAGTTTTTTA